>CAKAOH010039945.1:4028-50530 GCA_916701665.1 Sebastiscus tertius
ATAAAAATAAATAAAAACAGATACAAAATAATAACAAACAAAACAAGAGTAATAGTGTCCGAAAAGGAGTAGGTAGAAGTAAAACTTATATTTCCCTACCCCCTTTCTCACTTCTCCTCTAATAACTCATATATCATAGAATGATAATATAATATAATATATAAACTAACTAACTATTTACATCCCAAATTAAATATATGAACAGCATCCCAAGTTTATTCACAACCCACAAATCCATCCGGAGTTAGAAAGTAGATACAAACCAACCCTTAACGCAACCCTTATCACAACCATATACCTCCCAAAAATATCTGTTTTGTACAGCTTTTTAAAGTGATTTATATTTGTGCTCCGCTTCAACCCATCACCTAACCCATTCCACAAATCCACCCCACAGACTGAAATACATACTCTTCTTTGTTGTACGAACACAATGCTTGTTAAAATAAAATTTTCCTCTTAAATTATAACCCCCCTCCCTGTCACAAAACAATTTTTGAATATTGCCCTAAAGTGAATTATGTCTTGCTTTGAACATAATTATTGCGGTTTTCAAATTTGACTAAATCCATGAATTTCAATGCATGTGACTTTAAAAACAGTGTGTTCCATATATCCCACATTATTTACTATCCTGATTTCTCTCTTTTGTAGTATGCATAAAGGTTGTAAGTTGCTTTTATAAGTGTTACCCCAAACTTCCACACAGTAATTCAGATATGGTGATACAAGTGAAGATTGCATAATGTGCAGTGATTTATGCTCCAGTATGTGTCTTGTTTTCCCTAAAACAATACTTACACCTTGCTGTTGCACCAAATACACAACTGATTCAGCAGCACTGTCACTTTTATTGAGTTTGCTTTGGATAATAATGGACAAAATAACTAATTTTAGAGTAGCATTTAAAGTAAATTCGTTTTAACGCAATTAATTTAATCATTCACTAACTGATTTATTAAAATAAAGAAAAAAGCAACGAGTGTTACACTGAAAATGGTCATACCTCGGACTTCCGGGCAGAGCAGGACAAGCCTCAGCGCTGACTAGCTAACATTCAAACGTTAAGCTAGCTAACTGCTACTCAAAGTTAATGTGGACCAAAAACTAAATGAGAAAACTCACGTTCAAATGTTATCTATCTTAAAATGTTGTATATCCAGGTGACAATACAAGCAGGTGGCTGTCGCTGAGTATTTAAGAGCATTTAATGTTAAATAACGACAGAAAAGACAACTAGCACTGTACGTTAGCTGCCTGTTTCCTAGTTCGGACAGCTAACTAACATTCTACTTTAACTACTAATACAAATTATGGTGTAATGTTATCAGTTAATTTAATGATGCAAAACTAAAGTCTAACTTCTTACCTTTCTATCCAAATATCGTTTTAATCATTTACTTTAGATTTGACTTTACTAGAGTCGGTAAAAAGACGTTAACGCCGGTGAATTAACCAACCGTGCGCCAGGTATCACTTCGAGTCGTCCACTTTAGATATGAACGTCAACACATCCGGGACCTTAATTCCGTCCTTCACAATAAGATATCACGCTTTTAACACCTTCAAAATTATGCAATAAACGCTCCTTAATTTCCATTTTGAGTGAATACCACCACCTGCTGGATGTTTTGTTAACCCTCTGAGACCCACAATAGACCAGTTTTTGTCTTTTTTTTTTTAATTAATTAATTATTTAATTAATTAATCATTTAAAATTAATTGTGAAAGTATATAAGGGTTTAGAACATTATGATAGAGGTATATGATGTCCATTCCCATGCTCTATTATGTCTCACAAGTTGTTTTGGGTTGATACAATTTGTTACACAGATTTGGTGCTAAATTTAACTATTTTTTACCACTCGAGAATTGATTAAAATGATCAATAATCCCTCCAAAATACCACATTAAGACACCAAGACCTTGAGGAACACCATAGAAAAAGTCATGCTGTGATTTGGTATCAAACACGTTGACATTTGGCGACCCGGTTTTGTCTTTTTTAAGGGGGGTAAAGGGGGTCTTTAGGGGGAGATAGCAGGTCAACAGTAGATGTCACACAGAAGTGGTGTACATCATCTGAAAGCTGGGAACCTGAAGTGTGTCAAGTTCTTCTAGTCATAAATCAGAAAGAAACATTAATTAATTAATTAATTAATTAATGCCCATGCTCTATTATGTCTCATAAGTTGTTGCAGCAATTTTTGGGGTAATACCATTTGTTACACAGATTTGGTGCTGAATTTAACCATTTTTTTACCATTTGAGAATTCATAAAAATGATCAATAATCCCTCCAAAATACCAAATCAAGACACCAAGACCTTTAGGAACACCATAGAAAAATCTACTTCTGTCATTTGGAGATTTCTGCAAGAATTGGCTTTTTTCGGCGATTGGATGGTGAGCACTTCTGTTGTGTAAACTGCTCAGAACCCCTCTTACTGTCAATCTAGCTAGGAAAGCCATCCATCCCCTGAATGCTCTAGGTCTCTAGTTTGTGGCTGTAAAGTTTCATGAGGCTGTGATTATCCTAGAGGTCACCACAGGTCATTTTATACAGTTTCAAAAAATGGTCTCACTACAATGAAATGGCTCCTATGGTGACTAACATCATCACACATGAATACAGTTGGGCTCATTGGATCCACTGTGAGGACTGTTTAAGGACCCAAGTATGCAGAAATATTCAAATACACTATTATTACGCTCCAAACTGCATGTGATTATCATAAAGTGGGCATGTCGGTAAAGGGGAGACTTGTGGGTACAAATAGAACCCATTTTAATTCACATATCTTGAGGTCAGAGGTCAAGTGACCCGTTTGAAAATGGCCATGCCAAAGTTACAACCACCCTTGTACAATAAAGATAAATATAAATATAGATATAAATGGCACTACATCAGTAAATGTGTATATTGTAAACGAGCGTATAGAAGAAATGACACGACTGTGACGCTGCCCGGTCTTTTGCTCATCTTTTTATTTCATGATTAATATTCACATCACTGGTTAACAATGAATCACAATGAACATCTCTTTCATACCAAATATTCAGAATTGAAGGGGGGGAGATGAGCTCTATCTAACAGGACAGATGCCTCTAACAACCAGCGGTTTGTTTGTTGTCTTCTGCATGCTCTTGCTATGGTGTTGTGCCCTACAGAATAACACAGCACACACTACAGTGGATCCACGCCACGGCACTGAAAAGCAGATTCTTTTTGCCTGTTTCCTCTCAATTTGTAATGAAATCTGGTAAACAAAGCCCGTCTAATAATTTCAATCAATACAATATTTATCGCGTAGAAAGCGGTACACAGTTCTAGTTTTGTGCTCTCCTTGATAAACAGACTGTCGGAATACTGGTTTTACTGCACTACCGTCTGGTAGCTGCTGTATATGCGGTAAAGGACCAGCCCAGTTGCACAGCAGTTTGTGAAACAGTTACGAAATTTAATGTATTGATTCGTGTACATAGACATGAATTTCCCATTTTTTTACGTGAGAGCCACCACGGAATAAATTTGCAGGTAATCCACGTAATTATGAACCCTGAAGTATAAAGACTTTCGCCCAGGAGACCGATGTTCGTGTCCTGTGTGAAACCACAAATCAAAGATGATTTATTTGTCACGTAACTTCCGTAATGAAGTTACAGCACTTCCAGAGTTATTCTTACACAAATCGCGATCTTTTCCTAAACCTAACTAAGTCGTTTTTGTCACGTAACTTCCGTACTTGTTACGCCACTTCCGGAGTTGTTTTAACCCAAACTTCGATCTTTTCCAAACGCTAACTAAGTAGTTTTTGTCACATAACTTATGTACTTCAGTTACGCCACTTCCGGAGTTATTTTATCCCAAACCGCGATCTTTTCCTAAAGCTAGCTAAGTAGTTTTGTTGCCTAAACCTAACCAAGTCGATCTTTTCCGTTGCCTAACGGAATAGTTTTGTTGCCTAACCGAGTCAATCTATTCCTAAACCTAACTAAATAGATTTACTTTAAAAAGACTGGAGCAGAGATTGACACGTGCGTCACGTGTTGCTCGACCTTCTTAGGGAAAAACACGAAAAATCCATTGTTGAAAGTTGTGCTGATCGTCACGATAAAATGTACACGAATCAAATAGATAAAATTTCGTGACCATTTCACAAACAGCCGTGAGACTGACAGTGTTGAAAGGACACAAGTAGAGAAGAAAGCTACTTTTCAGTGCGGTGATGCAGACAAGCCTCTGTAGGTGGGAGACACAGCTAGGGGCTCCAGGTGCATATCTACCAACACTACGTTTTATTCTTCATAACCATTTTCCCAGTTACGTTTCAGGCAATTAGCTGTCTCTCTTAGAGGTACAGTTTAAGTTCAAACTTGCAGTATGTTTGAGCTCATTGATCGAGTTTTATTCATTGTGCAAATTTATCCAAAATGTCCTTTTATTTTCACCGTTTGATATCAACACTGGGAAGATAGTTTGGTACGAGATGTCCCATAATTCAGTCCCGTGTTGGTAGGTATGTCAAGGTGTCTATATAGGAGCTGTCTAATACACAACATTACATTCTACCACATGCCAAAAGACTAAGCCTGGTTAGTCTAACGGGAAGGGGGGTGGCGGTCGGCGAGAGAAAGGGCTGACCAGTGTGCGTCAGGTGTTAAGTGTACAGTAGTGCATTAGTGGAAGAGTGGAAACCAATCATCTGTTTTTAATGAACTAACCGTACGATTCTGAAGTGCGTTATTTTTGTTATCTGTGATTTTCCAGGTGTTTTCTGTCTTGTTTGTTAAGTCGCGTATCGGACCATACCAAACACGACACACACTGCCTCCCTTCCTGCCCGTCAATTTGAATCCGGTAAATAGTGTTTCCATATGTGATCTATCTTCCAAAAACAGAACAGAGACAAACCTCAAACATGTATTCATAATTCTTGCACCTTTAATACATTTGAAAAACATTCTTGAAACTTCAGCAGCCCTTTTCTTGGCGGGAAAAAAAGGCAGACTCTGAAAAAAAGAAAAAGTACACTTTTCCTTTCTTATGCTTTCAATCTTATAATAATAATAATAATACCATTATTAACCTAACGGGTTCATGAACGTGAAATCCGTCAACATCCACAACACCCTGTTAAGAATTACGATTTTTTTTTTTCTCTTTTTTTTGTTTGATTTTTATTATTTATTTGAGTTACTTCTGGAGTGATAAAAACATGGTGGAAACTATATACAAGGGACAGTGTGAGATACTAGTGGAAAGGTGGTGTTCAAGCGCTATAACTGGGGGATCAAACAGCTGAGAACAGACATCAGAGTGAATCTGGTTATTACCTTCTGACCAAGCTGTAAAGTTGCACATACCAGCTACTACTGAGTACTAAAAGCATAAATCGAGTCTTAAACCTATTGATATCCTCAATGATTATATTAAACCTTAACGTTAAGGGATAAGGTGGCCCATCGGTCTTCTTACCGAATATCTGAAGAGTAGTCTGGGGCCATAATTACCTCTGTTGGACCGCTATAGCCTGACCCATACTAGATTTTTGAGGTCGATACCGATATAAATCTGAAACAAATGATTCCGCTGATATTCAGTTTTGCATATAAACACATAACATAAACAAAAAAAATTCCATAATGGATCCCTTAAATTTCTTAAAGAGTAACTTTTTAGATTTTTAGAGTTGAAAAATGTACTTTCTGGTGGATAAATGCTGCTTCTAAACAACCACAAATGCATCTTTGTCATTTACGTACAGCTATATGTCGTTACTTATCAGTCGACAGATACACTGATACTGAACGACAGGCCTGCTTTAAGCTCGTACTGGCCGAAATGGACTCGATTCTACTATAAAGTCACAATAAATCTTCTTACACAACAACTGAAGATTGACTGTCATCTAATGCGTCGCCCTGGTGGCCTAGCGGTTTAAGATGTTGACCATGCCCAGGGACCTTTGTTACATGTCATCACCTATCTCATTTCCTGTCGGCTCTCAACCCGTCTGTGGATCTAATAAAGGCACAAACGCCTTTCCAAGGAAAAGGAGTAATACAATTTCCAAATTTTGGGGAATTCATAGATGTATATGTGAAAAAGTGTAACGTAAATTGAACATTTTTTTTATTTAATTTCACTACAATTTCACTGCAATCCCACAAAATTACAAATTGTGACCCTTGACTGGATTTATAAGAAATCTGAAGAATTGTAATTTTTGTCATTATTTACTATCATTAGCAGCTGTCTGTTTTACAGGTCGCGGGATAAATGGTTTCACTGGTTTGGAGGCTTCTCTTAGTAATTAAAGTAATTAACCAGACAGCATTGGAACTGCCGCATTTTCACTGTTTTAAGATGATGACAATCACTTAGAATTACTTAAAGGCGCTAAATTCTAAATTCAGAGCATATGTATGATTGACGTATTGCCTCCACGCGGCTCTCAACATGGCGACGGCTAGCCGCTAATGGCGTTAAAACAACGGCACTAGTGTTGACAGAGCTAGCAGTGTTTACCGAGTGGGGAACTGGAGGGTGGGCGCTACGCTACGATCAGGACGGCGTTATCAGCGGTAACTGCCTTATTAGCACAGTGCAAATCGGCGGCAGTTAGCTAGCCAGTGGTACACACTCACTGGGACTCGGCCAGACCAGCTAGTACGTAAATAAATTACATAAAAGCTCGGATTACAACACACACAAAGGTGTGTGACTTCATTCTCTGCTCAGGTAGACATTACTCCTTTATATCTTAGCAAATAAATGTTTGCTGCTATATTAATACTCAAAACACATAAAATTAGGCTCTTCAAAGGTCAGTATGGTCCTTTAAACTGACTACTAACTGCCCACTTGGGAAATGTGCTTTTGTAGCTTGGTCAGAAGGTAATAACCAGCGAACGTTGACAGGATCAACATGAGGGCAGACTGGAGAATCGAGTGTTAAACCATCATGGCCAATAGCACAACACCGATGACCAAAGTTCCACTAAAAATCCACTAAGCTGACCAAGATAAAGGGGGTACCGACGTGCCATTCAGGATACACGACATCAGGTCATCCGGTCATATGGTAACATGCTCTAACACCGAGCTTCCAACACACATTAAGACTACAGCTCCCTCCTTTTATATGCACAAACCACCATCTACACCTATCCAAAGTGCTTTCATCCCTTTGTCCTTCCATCCCCGAAGAAAGATTCACATTATCGCTTTCACATATGATCCACACATATGTCATTTTTTTTACTTTTAGGCAACTCATGGGCATGGTTTGGAGGGAACAGGACAATATTAAATATGCTTTTAGTTGCCTATAGTCTTTATTGTTGACTATGTGATCACTTGCTCTTTGATTATCATAACTTTTATCTAACTACCAAGACGGTTATGCTCCCAAAAAGCACACACGTACAGAACACAGCTGACAATGTTTTACCAATATACAGTAAAGCAACTTTTTATATCACTTGAGTGCATCAGGAAATGAACAAGACTGTGTTCAAAGTGCACAAGACTTTGAGTTTCAAGGGGAGCTGTACATAATTAATGCGATTTCGATTAGCGTCCCATCCAGATACGATAATATAGCGTGGCCATCAATGAGAACAGTATATGTAAACTGGACTGAAGCGACTCTAATGGTGATGTAAGGTTTCTCAGTCAGCCTTTGTTAAGTCTCAGAGCCAGACTATCAGTGTTCTAGAGGCTAAGCAGCGCTCTCTACAGGATGGATGCAGTAGTAACACTTCACACATCTGACAACTACGGCAACAACCCCACAAAACACGTCACTAAGTCCTTCGTAGTTTTAAGCGGAGACCATCCCAGCCTTTGATGCACAATGCATAGAATAACAGTGAGTAGATAGAGGCCTTCTCCACTAAGATAAGCTGCTTCTACTCATTTCATCTGGTGTGACACACAACAATGCTTTTGGTCTGTAAATCAAAGTCACATCACAGTGTTCGTTTTAATAGAATCCAAAATGCATTGCACTGAATTTAGATGATTTACTTATAAATAATACAAAACACTCCACACTAGATAATTAAAGACGATTAACAAAACTGAGAAAATGTTCCCTTTAACTTTAGGCAAATTTGTCATCTACCACTGATTTAGATTTTTTTCGTAACTGAGCGCACTATGACCATTTTAAAACGAAAAACATCGCTTAAAATGTGGATCTCTATTTTACAAGTACAGATTCGTCCACTAGAAAGAACAACTTCAAACACCGCTGATGGTCCCAACTACAGTATTTGCAGGCCGTTCCCGGTTCTGTCTCGCTGAAAATACTGCTGCATTCATGGCATTTTGGAGCTGGGCAGTTCCTGCTGTTTAGTGTAAAATCATTTTTAATTATTATTATTTTTTAACAAGGATTTTCATATTTTAGAAAATATCCAATAAAAATGTAAAAAAAAAAAAAAAAAACTATTTACTTCCATCTATTTACACTACAGATGTTGTTTAAAATACATGCCAGAGAAACCTAAAAACTTGATCATCTGCTACTGTGTAGTATTCACCCTAAGCAAAGAGACAACAGCCGCTGCCGCCATTTTGGACTGAAAATGCTCAATATATTTATAATATTTTTATTGTTCAACACAGGCCATTTTGGTTGAGACATTAAATATATGACAATAGCATAGAAATAATTTTATTTTACTTTTGTACGGCACTTTGTAGGCGGATGTTTTACTGGCGCCCGGGAGTCGCTTTCAGTCCAAAATGGCGGAAGCGTAGCTCTGCTGCTGGGTGCTGACGTTGCAACGGAACAAACAATTGACTTTCACCTCTTGGCAGTATATTATACGTTCTTTGCCTCAAGTGGCTCGGCAGCAGCTCTAAGTAGGTTCAATCTACTAGAGAGTCTCTAGGAAATTAATCACTCACTTAAAAAGTTGCAAATAAAATGCCATCCTCAGACTTGCCATGAATGTAACATTATTCCCTTTAACTGACACGTCTTCCTGCAAGTGGACTCTCGGTAACACTAACGTTTTACAGTTCTGCAGATTTCATGGTAATTAGGTGATAATCAACAAGTAACCTGTTTGAAATTTCTTTGGAATTACTGCCAAATTACTCCAAAATGTATCGAAAATTGCATTATTATAATCATTATTTAATAATTATATGCTAAAATAGCATATAATAGTTAAAATAGGGCCCCTAGGCTTGAGAAGCGGCTCTTCGTCGGAGGTGGAAAACTAATAGAAGACACTTCTGACAGGCACAAATCTCACCATTGTGTGACTTATTGTTTACACAAATGTAACCTGGTAGCTGATGTCATAATAAGGGAGTTTTTAGAGAAATTTCAAATCAGTTATTTGCTAATTATTAAGTATTTTTTGATAAATTTAGAGGTAAATATTGGGGTAATTTGGTAATTCAAAATAAATTTCAAACTTGCCGATTATCACCTAATTACCATGAAATTTGCGGACCTGTAAAATGAAGTGTTACCAGACTCTCTTAACCACCTGTTAACTTCTGTGGTCGTTCTCTGTCTCTGTCGTATGTGTATGCGCCGTAACACGTAACAGGAGGCGTTCCCAACTAAGATCACTGTATTGCTGTCAGAGAGTTGGAGTGAAACACAGGAAATAGACGAGAAGTGTGGGGCGGGGTGAGGTGAGCCTATGATGGAAAATGTCAGACGATGACTATGATAGGAACAACACACCGACACAGCTCATCATTGTTTTAACGATATCAGCATAGACCACCAAAATACAATAAAAGAGTTGTTTTCATTAACAGAGAAATGCTTGCTATGAACAGCATACCGTTTTTTTATTTCAGGGTGTGTGTATATTATACTGTATGTGTATATATGTGCTGTTTGTATATGTGTGTGTGTGTGTGTGCATGCACATCGACAAGCATGTGTGTGCTTTCCAGTGTATATATCTGTGCTTATGTGTGTTTGTGTGTGAAGAAAGTTAGCAGGTCTCACAGAGAGGATTCTAAGACGCACCGGCTAGCGGGAGGATTTAACCCCCTCTCCACTGGGGGCGAACCACATGACCAGGAAGTACCACATGCGCGAGAGAAAGAAGGTGCTGTCTGTCTGTCTGTCTCTTAATAGCCACGTGTGACCTGTAAATGCTAGACACAGCTCAGGGTGACTGCTGGGGTCGCTCACAGGAGAGTCTACAGGTGTATGAGTGGGACTGAAGGGTACACGGGAGGTCAGTGTGGGAACCTAAGATATAGTCTTTCTGAGAAGACTAAAAGGGTTACTGCCCCCACATTTTATTGTTTAAGGTGCTTTTTTTTGGTAATTTTTTAAATACTTTTATCAAACAAAACTGAACGGGGGCTGCAGTACTGAAACATCCGACGTAGTTTGTGGACTTGTGCTACGACCACGTGACCAGGGCTGATCTAAATCAAAGTGTTCAGCTTCATGAGCAGGACATGGACAGTTAAAGGGGACATATCATGCTCATTTTCAGGTTCATACTTGTATTTTGGGTTTCCACCAGAACATGTTTGCATGCTTTAAAGCTAAAAAAACACATTATTTTTCCTCACACTGACGCTCTGTTTTAGCGCCTGTCTTTTTAAAAAGACCCCCTCCCGAAAAAGCCCAGTCTGCTTTGATTGGCTCGTGAGAAAAATATGGTGCAAAGGTAGTTCTCAAGCTGTGGGCGATATATTCTAATGAGCCTGCATGTGACATAGGAAGGGTGAGCCAAATCTGAATGGCTGACTGGGTCGTCTTATTTTACAGTTTGTGGGTTGGTAGGCACTCGAGATTCCCAAATGTATGAGCACAAGCACTTTAAAAAGTGAGCTTTTCATGATACATCCCCTTTAAGTAGTGTGCTATCACACCCAATATCCCAAGAGGTGGGTGGGTAATATACTCTAAGACCTGAAGGATTAACAAATATTCAAAATATTGTATTGCAGGAAGACTAGCGACCAATTTGTGGAAGCTAACGGGGAATACAAACAAATAAAGAATTAAGAACATTGTGTTTCAGTGAATTAAGGTCCAGGCACACCAGGAAGTGGCATTGTGAAAAATTCATCCGCACGTTTACTCGAATTATGTGGGTTTTAGCAGCTTGGTGACGTAGGGGGGCTAATCGCAGGGCAAGTTGGAAAAAATCCAAACCGCTAAGGCTAGCAAGAAGAGAACATGCTAGCCTAGTTAGCCACAATACCGATTGCATTGTAATGAATGGATTTTGCCGTAAAATCTCGCCATTTAAAGTGCTGGCTTGACCGGGTCTTCACCCAGATAATAAGAGAAGTGCTACATACAGTATACTGTGCATTAATCATGTTGCTTGACTAAAAGGTGCTAGCAGCTAGCAGTTTAACTCCAAGGTTAAACACTTATCCTAAAGGGTTAAATACGCTCCTTCAAGGTTAAATACTGTGATCTTAACTGCAGTGCCAAACCCTTTTTTTGAGCCGAGGCTACCCAGAGAAGCCACAGAGCTCCCGCATCACTTTTACACCTACCCTTCTTCTTCTGATTATCATGCACTAACCACATCATTAAATGATGTTTTCTAATTGCAGTAAAAGTCGTCCGCTTTGTTATAAATTTCTGTGAATGAACTGTCAGTGAATGCATCTTCTCTTGAAGCATAACACAGGCGTTCTCTGACATCCTGAACGCTTCTTTCCGCACTGATTTTCGAACTCTATCTTTAGATCTATTTCCATTCTTTGGACTTATTTCCAAACGTCTCCAATTGACCCCTTCGCTAAGTCCCGCCCCTTGAACGCAGACTGGCCAATCACAGCGTAGCATCGGCCAGCGTCAACCAGGGTCCGACAACTATCCGCCTCTGCTCCATAAACTCTCATGCAATCGACTTTCTTCATTTTCAGGCTGGTTTTGTGGATTTCGAGCTAGTCGTGGTTAACACGCTGTGTAATAGTGATACTCGTTACCCGTCGTGGTTAAACGTTGTGTAATAGTGATACTTGTTAAGTTGGTAGGAGGTAAACGTTTCTAAAACTTTACGTTTCTACGTAAAAACCTATGGAGCCTACATTAGCAGAGTGCGCAAACATACCCGGCTGTTTTTCTTAATTTCATCGTCTTCTGTCTCGATCACCAGGTGATGGTGGTTCACTTTTATTTGTAGGCTTTAGCTTCTATCTTTATCTTTTCAACCCGTTTTCGCTGCTGAATCGGTTTGACATCCTGATGTATCCTCCAAATGTATATTGTAGACCCTTCTGTCTGCTTCTCCCTGAAATCGCCTTTTCCAAAAATGATATAATATTTATGCAGAGAGTGACAGTGTGGGCTCTATGGTAGCTCTGACGGCTTGACGGAGTAGCAGCGGCGGGGCATGGCAGGGCGGGGCTTAGCGAAGGGGTCAATTGCATCCTCTCTACTCCACATAAGCCCCCGTCTTCTGCACCGATCACTGCTTACAGTAAGCATCATGATATTAATTAACAGTCCAGAGATAAAGAAGCATTATTGTAATAAATGTGAGGTGAGACAAACTGGTGCAATGATACCAAGAGATGTCATGGGAGATAAATGTTAACTATCATATCAACAACATGCAGCGCCGTAGATACTGTAGATGTGGAAATAATCACTGGCAAGGGGGCTGGAAGGTGGGAATGGAGGTGGGGCAAGTAGTAGCGTTAGCATAGGTCGGCTAACGAAAGTGGTTTTGAATTGTGAAGGCCTGTAGGAGGCACCATAGAATCGATATAAAGAACTTCTGAGGCAGGGTGTTTAAACAGTATTAGACTGATAGGTGGGGATATTCTAAACCTGGCTATGCTCGGTATACTTCCATACATCAATGACTACAATAGTGGGTTTATTGCGTAGGGTGGTGTTGTTAAATTTGGGGTTTTGAGGTTGGAAGTCCTCTAAATCAGTGCTCGTCAGTCGAAAAGCTGGTGGAACCCCGCACACAGAAACACAGACAAACAGCAAGTGCTCTTCTCTGTGGTAGGCAGGGCCAAAGGTCAACCGTCGAGAGGTCAAAGGTCAGGGATGGTATAGCAGGAAGCCGGCAGGCGAACCCCAGAGAAACACTGAGAGGCGATCGGTCGGTTCGGTGCTGCGGTGGGAGCGAGATGAAGGGCGTGGGCCAAAGGGAAGTGACTGCGCCGTGGTAGGTTGGTTGGTCAGTTGATTGGCAGGTTGGCGAGCGCCATGCGTGTCCCGCCAAAATCTACAGGTCACTGGGACTCAATCTGTTGAGGAGAAGAGACCGGGATTAAGAAACGAGGAAGAGATAAAGAGGGCAAGAAAAGTGATACTGAGACAGGGGTGGAAATTTCCCAGAGTTTCAGTCTCACCAGCCAGATGGCGGGCTGGTACTGTTACTGCACAGGTTCATATGAATCATGGACCAAATTATAAAACATTCCAGTTTTTTTTTATTGCATTAACACTACAGCCATCCATCAATTAGACAGAGTTTGGCAACCGCATCGGGTGGCAGAAGTCTGTTGTCCCTCTGAAGTCAGGGAGTCTGGAGGCCAGCTGTGCTGCCAGAGATGGATGTATCCACTAAGACCGGCTAATCTTTAGTCTGTAGGTCTCTTCGTGATTTCATTTAGCAGCAAATTGTCCGCTATTTTTACCACCCCGCTCCATCAGACACGTAGCAGAGAGCAGAGAATACACACACATGTATTCATGCACGCACAATATCTATTTATTGTCTCTGTAATTGACCGTTTGCTAAACCCCTGAGCAGCGATTGTCCAATCATAGCTTAGCAACCGTAACTAGGCATGTCAGGTTTTTTTTGCAGCAGTGTACAAGTAGCAACTCTTGAAGAGAATACTAGAAGAGTTTTTTGGGTAACACTTCATTTGGCTGAAGTTATCTTATCTTAAGTTACCTACGTAAGTTAACTTATGTAATGTACTTAACTTACGTCACATACTGTACGTAACGTACTTATCTTACTTAAGTTACGTAACAAACACAGGTCTTTTACCCAGGACACCGCTGTTCATGAAACCAATTTAGCGTTGACTTATCTTAAGTTACGAACGTGAGTTAACTTATGTAACGTACTTAAGTTAAGTACATAACTGAAGTTACGTAAAAACACAGGACTATCACTCAGGAGACCGCTGTTCATGTCCTGTGTGAAACCAATTTAACGTTGACTCATCTTCAGTTACACACGTGAGTTAAGTAACGTCCTTAACTTCAGTGACATACGTGATGTAGTTAAGTTATTTACGTATCTTAAATTACGTAATAAACACAGGACTTTCACTCAGGAGACCGCTGTTCGCGTCCCGTGTGAAACCAATTTAACATTGACTTATCTTAAGTCACGTACGTAAGTTAACTTATGTAACGTCCTTAACTTATGTCACGTAGGTAACGTACTTAGCTTACATAAGTAACTTAAGTTATGTAAAAAAAAAACAAAGGAGACCGCTGTATGTGTCCCGTGAGAAACCAGGAGTCAACGTTGACTTATTTTAAGTTACGTATGTAAGTTAAGTTCGTAAGTTAAGTTACTCACGTAATTAACTTAACTTATGTATGTTACTTAAGTTAAGTAACAAACATACTTATTCTAACCCAAACCATGATTTTGACTTTTCCTAAACCTAACCAAGTAGTTTTGTTTGAATTCACAACGCTAACCCTGTGCTGAAGTCTATCGGACTACCCTGCATGTTGAAAAATGAAGCTAAAGGGATAACCAGTGCGTTAAAAAGTGACACCTAGAGGTCCTGACCGTGCGTCTGTATGTGAAGAGTTGGGAGTGAGAACGTGTTGTGGCTGCAGCTGATCCGCCAGCAACAGTTGTCATTTCAGCCGTCGGCTATAAATGAGAAGCCTGCTTTTTGTCTACTTAAGTCTGAAATCAAGGACCCATTGTTTAAAAAATGACTGAGAATTTGGAGTGGTGAATCTGCTGTGCAAGAATGGAAATCTTGACAAGTGTAGCGACAGTAAGTAAGGGGGACAGACGAGCACTTCAATGCTTTTAAAGCTGATAATGTCTGTGTGTGTTTACACCCACTTGTCTCAGTGATGCGTTTGTCTATGCTATGCTCCCTCAGTCCGTCTCCCCCAAAAGGAGTAGGTGTGGGCTCCTTCACCCCATTCTCCTTAGCAACACCTGCTGGTGCTGTTGCCTTAGCAACGTCTGCTGGTCCTGTTGTCGTAGCGCCACTTGGGGGTGAAGATGTCTTCTCCTCCTGTAGCCAAATATAGACACACAAGGGCAGGGACACACACACACACACACAGACACACACATATAATACACACAATGAACACAAAGGGTTTGCTATCTCATGCTACCACACCATCTTGTGGTGTCGGCCAGTAAAAGCACAATGAGTCAGCGGAACCAGAGAAGCAATATAAGATAAAATGAGTGTTAAAGTTGGACCTTGTGTCCGTTGGTATGTCCGTTGTCCGGCCCCACGTTGTCCATGGATCCAATCTTAGACTTAGTTTTTAAGTTTTGCTTATTGGCCTCAATCTTCACGTCACCTCCACCTGAAGTAAAAAAAGAAGAAGAAGAAGGTTAGTATGAGACAGCATAGAATAGTTTAACCCTCTGAGACCCACAATAGGCCTGTTTTTGTCTTTTCTAGGGGGTACATGGTGTCTTTAGGGGGAGATAGCAGGTCAACATCATCATGAATGAATGAATGAATCATTCAAAATAAATTGTAAAAGTGTATAAGGGCTTATAACATTATGATAGAAGTATATGATGACCATTCTCATGCTCTATTATGTCTCATAAGTTACAATTTTTGGGTTGATACCAGTTGTTACACAGATTTGGTGCGAAATTTAACCATTTTTTACCACTCCAGAATTGATAAAAATGACCAATAATCCCTCCAAAATACCAAATCAAGGCACCAAGACCTTGAGGGACACCATAGAAAAAGCCATGCTGTGATTTGGGATCAAAAACTTTTGACATTTGGAGATTTCTGCAAGAATTGGCATTTTTCGGCGATTGGATGGCGAGCACTTCTGTTGTGTAAACTGCTCAGAAACCTCCTTATTGTTAATCTAGCTAGGAAAGCCATCCATCCTCTGAATGCTCTAGGTCTCTAGTTTGTGGCTGTAAAGTTTCATGAGGCTGTGATTATCCTAGAGGTCACCACAGGTCATTTTATACAGTTTCAAAAAATGGTCTAACTAGAATGAAATAGCTACTATAGGGACTAACATCATCACACATTAATACAGTTGGGCTCCTCACTAAAAATTTGCCCAAATTTGTGCGTTATTTAGCTTCCTTCCAGACATGGTAGCATGACATGGTTGGTACCAATGGATTCCTTAGGTTGTCTAGTTTCATATGATATCAATAAAGCTTCACTGTAGTCCCTAAAACCGAACCTACCGGAGCCTCTGAAGGACAGTACAGTCAGTCAGGATCTTTCGGGTCTCATTGGGGTTAAATAAAATGATAAAATAGAGGAGAATAGAAGTCTTAAGTCCGACCTGGCTTATGTTTGATGTTGTCCTTTGAGCCACATTTGGACGTCACCTTGCTCAGATCAACCTTCTTATTCAGGATCTGCACCTGGGGAAGAAGAGAGGTCATAATGTAGCGTCTTTACGCTAACTCATAAAGACGCCACATCCAGTACAATGCAACTATATACGTCAGCGTCCACTCTGTCCACTTCATCCATTATCATGCACCTGGTGCATTTATAGAGAGGATGGCATTCTGTACAATACAGTGGTGTATGTGGGGGGGATGGATACAACACAACAAATGCTGGACTACCTACAGTACCCATGCTTCATTCCCTACTTTAACCTGTTTTATTGTTTTGTTTTGTTAGGCAGGTAACTGATGCTCCATGTATGCATATAAATTAGGACAGGCTATAATTGGAGGATTGGAGAAGGCAGGTTATTAGACCGTCGCCACATCATGAGAGCGTGCGTTCAGTATCACAAGCAGTAATGGGACGGCAGCTGGCAACTGATGGGTTTTAAGAGCCGGTGAGCTGCCTGACAAGTGTGTGACAAGCTCAATCACATATATATACATATTAGATGACAGACAGGAGGACAAACAATTAGGATTTTATTAGCAGACCAACCACGATTGGTTCTGATTGACATTAGAGCTCTCCCCCCATTAGAGGCTGCTTGACAGGTTCAAATATTAATTTACCTGATTTTATAATACAAACACAAATATTTGAATTCTTAACTGCTAATTTAAATATTCATGGTGTCATTTTAGACTGAAGTAAATACAGACAATTTGAATATTGGTGCAAATGGATAATGTGTTAGCCCACTACAGTACATGCCCATGAGATGTGTATAGTATCTTTGTACTGTGGTATTAATACCTTATAGCAGTGGTTCCCAACCTATTTTCCTTTTCTAAGAAAAGCTGTCAAAATAAAAAAAAAAAAAAGAAAATCCTCAAATTGAATAAAGTGATTCAGCGTATTAAGTATAAGTTCTGTTTTTATTTTACTAAATCAACTTTCTTTAATGAATAGAACTTGTCAGTTTCGTCAACTTAAATAAAGTGATGACGTCTTGATGGACTTGCCAGGGAAAAACGGCTTTATTAATTTACTATAAAAAGTGTTGGAGCCAAAATAGATTTTTTGTTATCGCAGTTAAATAAATGTAATTAATGGTGTTAGATTGCTGCTAGCTATACGCCCCGTTAATACAGGTGTGGGCCTCCCTTTGGATGCCGCAATCGGGAGAGCAAAAATGTTGTTTTCGAAAGGCTAAACACCAACAAATATGGAAATGTCTTTTTAATTAGTTTTATATACAAACTTGTAAACATATAAATTATCTAGTAAGTGTGTCGTTATGATTTTATTTATACATGAGCAAATTTCGACAGCCTCAGAGCAGACAAATCCTGGCACACACCAAGTTGGGAACCATTACCTTATAGGATTGTACTGGTTTGTATTTGCTTACAGAAGAAGGCTTTTCCACACACAGTATGGAGAGAATATATAAAGCTTGTATGTATGTATGTTAATCCACTTTAAGCAGGTTTCTTGAGTACTCTCTTAATATTTCATTTTACATGTGTTGTACCGATGTATTTTTCTTTTACATTTACATGTAAAACAACAATGTATTATTGTTTTACATTTGCATGTTGTTTTACATTTATATGTAAAACAACAATGTATTCTTGTTGTACATTTACATGTACAACAAGAACACATACAAATGTATAGAGTACCTAATATAATAAAGCCAGCCAAAAAATGGATGAGACAAAAGTAAAGATTAAAATAAACATAAGAATAATAGTACAAAGAGTTGAGAGGCATTGGTGGGACAAGGAATTTTTTATATTTTTAGCTTGAAAAAAATAAATTCCATGATAAGATAATTACGAAGAATGTTTTTGATAAGATAATTTCATAATAATATGTACTATTTCTACAATCCACATTCCAAATATCTGATTTACATTTTAGTTTTTTGGCAAAAATTAATATTTCTGTAAACTTAACAGCGTTGTCATGACTAACGGTTTACATTGGTGAAGTGACCCAGATGGCATATTTCAGGGTCCGTAAGGAAATTAATCCTACGTTATCCTTGTTATGTGAGATAACAGGTTTCTTGAGTATTAAAGCTGCAGTTGCTAACTTTTATAAAAATAACTTTTTATTATATTTGCTCAAACTATCACTATATCCTGACAGTAGTACATGAGAAAGATAATCTGTGAAAAAAGCAAGTTGCTCCGCCTCCTTTTACTGTTCCCAATGGCATTTGCAAGATTCCACTGCGCCTGAAAGGAAACAACCAATCAGAGCCGAGCGATTTCTCACGCAGCTGTCAATCACTGCTCGTGAACTCCGATCAAATTGTCAAACTAGGCAGCGCTGATCAAATATGAATGTTATTATAATGCCTATTTGTCCACTCAAATGTTTTCAGAAACATATTTTAGTGTCATGTTTAGCTGTAAAATGAGAAAGTTTGTGACCCGGCAGCCGTGTTGAAAACAGTCAAACCTAAACTAAGCACCGCCCACCGGTCGGAGCAAACATTCTCATTTTACTGCTAAACAGTACACTAAAATATGTTTCTAAAAACGTAGGCAATGCAGTAACAAAGTATTGATTCATATTTGATCAGTTCTGCCTAGTATGACAGTTTAAATCATTAGCTCACAAGCAGTGATTGACAGCTGCTTTCGAGACTCCTCGGCTCTGATTGGTTGTTTTCCTTCAGGCGCGTTGGAATCTTGCAAATGCCATTAGGAGCACTAAGAGGCAGAGGAACCTGTTTTTTTCACAGATTATCTGTCTCATGCTTTACTGTCAGGATATAGTGACAATTTGAGCAAATATGAGAAAAAGTTATTTTATAAAAGTGCAGCTTTAAAACCGAACAGTTGCTGATATGTGTGATCGGTCCAGCCTATAGCTTTTAATCGATGCCACTACTTGACTTGGACTCGAGCCATTTCCAGTATACCTTTTGCATTCTGTTTTAAGTGATCTGAGACAGCAAAGTGGTGATTGTGAGGGCAGCCCAGAGATGGAATATGATAGTGCAGCAGGTGTTTGGAGCAGATGGGAGCAACATCTGGAAGGGTGGGCAGAAGGACCCGTGGTCAGTTCACTCTGAGTGAAATCAATCCAAAATGCAAACAGAGGGAGCCATAAATGCACTGATTGCAGTGCATTCGTTCTTTGTTACTTTGAAAATGATGTTTCTGGGTAAATACAGCCCAATCAGATATAATATGCATCCAGCCATTGTGAAACAACTTTAATTCCTAATCAGATCTTTTTGTTGCTGGGATAAAAAGGAGATTCTCAATAGATCACAATTTTGAGCAAGACAGACCGAATGAGGCTAAATGAGCCTAAAAATGTGATATGCATCCACCCTAACCAGAGTGTCCCTCCAGCTCCAGCAGTACTTACTTTGCCACCTCCAGGGACATGTTTGATATTGTCCTTGGAGCCACAGCGAGACGTGACATGGCTGAAGTCCAGCTTTTTGTGCACTATCTGAACCTAAAGACAGGCAGGCAGACACACAGACAAGCAGGAAAGTGAGGAGGTAGAAGGGAAAAGAAAGAAAGAAAGAAAGAAAAAGAAAGAAAGAAAGAAGGGTATGACAGGCAGACAGAGAAGAGCAGCAGAGAAGAGCAGATCAGCTGGCAGCTTTAGTTAACAGGAAACAGAGTAGCTTTGCTCTGTTAAGTATGGAAGAGGTTCTGTCATTCAAATCAAATGAGTCCTCCTACACATGAGTTCAGTGATTAGCTGCATTATATGATGAGCTTTATCAGCACACAACACTGTCAAAAATGGAGCCGGGGACGTTATGCAACAAAATCATTGAGGGCGCAGCTGATCGGAGAGATTCTTAAAGGAAAAGTTTTGTGAATTCTTACATAAATTAACGCTGAATTATCAAAAGATGGAGGTTACTGACTGAATAACAATAGACCCCTTTTCTGTTAGTGAACATGATGACGTGTTTTGTGGGCGGAGTGTTAAGTGGAGGCAGAAAAATTCTGAAACGTTTCGCCCCGAATACCTTTTGTCATCTCAAATGTATGTGATAGCTCAATTCTGTCACCCAACAACACAGCAAGATGACATTTTAGAGGTGTAACTTTAGCCCACTGCTATAGTGTTAGCCTCCAGTCTTTCCTTTGTTTTGCCTCCAGCCAACACCGTGACGTAATCATGACGTCGCACAAAAAGGGGTCTATAGAGCACTTCCATAAACGGCATTAACAAAAAAAACTGATCAAGCACAAGGACAAACACTGGAAGGGGAGACAGCTAGCACATGCAACAGAATATTACAAAACGACAGTCAGTGGTTTTGTGTTAATACATGCCGTTCTAAGCAGAGGGGCAACTGCCAGCAACTAATACGGGAGTGTTAGGTAGTGGACCATTCAGCCTGTTGTTGTGCCCTGCAGCCAGTCTAAGAAAAATGACTGAAGCACAATCTCTGGTTGGTTTTTCTTAAGGCAATACTCTGAGAGTTTGGCCCATTGGTCAACCTAAATATTAAGTGATCCCCAATATAACTCAAGTCGTGTTGAATGCCATCTCTTAGATATTTCAACTTTCAGCTTTGTCTACAAGCAGGGTAAATGATTTCGCAGCAAGGGTCACATCACAAAGACACCAAAAAGCATCAGAAAGCCCAGGCAATGTTTAAAGGGCTGTCAATAAATTAAAATATCTAATTGCGATTAACACATGATTGTCTATAGTTTATCGCAATTAATCACACATTTTGTATCCATTCATAATGTACCTTAAAGGGAGGTTTGTCAAATATTTAATACTCTTATCAGCTTGGGAGTGGACAAATATGCTGCTTTATGCAAATGTATGTGTATATTTATTATTGGAAATCAATTAACAACATAAAGCAATGACAAACCCTCACAGGTACTGCATTTAGCATAAAACAATATGCTCAAATTATAACATGGCAAACTGCAGCCCAACAGGCAACAACAGCTGTCAGTGTGTCAGTGTGCAACTGCATGTGATTATCATAAAGTGGGCATGTCTGTAAAGGGGAGACTCGTGGGTACCCATAGAACTCATTTTCAATCCCATATCTGGAGGTCAGAGGTCAAGGGACCCCTTTGAAAATGGCCATACCAGTTTTTCCTCGCAAAAATTTAGCACAAGTTGCAGCGTTATCTAACCTATTTTGCCATAATGATAATTTTGGGGGAGTGGCTTTGGAGGGAGGCCTGAAGGGACTGTGAATTCTGCGAACTTGGAGACTTTCTCTCTAGATTTAGGGACTTTTGGAGCTCGTGCTGCAAGCTACCTATCATTGGAGAAGAGTTGGCAACACTGGGCTGGGTTTTTAGGTTGTATAAATTAAAAAATCTAGCATACTCTTTGTAGTTTCTCAACATTACCCACCCTAGCTTTAAGCCAAACCATGATGTTTTTTCTAACCTTAACCAAGTAGTTTTGTTGTCACCGTTTCACATTAACCGTGTGCAAACATTCAGCGTCAAGATATTACGCAAAAGGCTTCTACCCAAGCGGCAAAATATGATGAGTTGGGATGAAATCACAATGAGATTGAAGTCCATACAGGCTGACACCTACTTTTCCTGATTCCTCTCCTTTCACATTTGCTTGTTGCAATGCCATTTAAAGCCAAAACTAGACAGTAAACCATAAGATCTGGGAAAGTCAAGGTCTTTAAGAGGTTTTGAATTTGGTGTGTCTCGCCTGAGAAGAAGTTTGGGTAACACTTCATTTTACAGGTCCGCAAAATGTCATGGTAATTAGGTGATAATTAGCAAGTAACCTATTTGAAATATATTTGGAATTACTGCCAAATTACGCCCAATATTTACCTCAAAAAATTTTAAAGAAGTTATTTGCTAATTATCATCTATTTATCAGCAGACATGGAAATAAAGCAAATCAATTAACTTTGCATTATTTTCCTGGAAATGTATTAAATAAATTATCCCCTATTGGGAAATAGAATATAATTATTAGATAATGTTTATAATGAAGTAACTTTCGCTAGATTTTGAGGTAAATATTGGGTAAATTTGTCAGTAACTCCAAAGAAATTTCAAATAGGTTACTTGGTCATTATTACCTAATTACCATGAAATTTGTGGACCTGTAAAATGAAGTTTTACAAACGTTTAGATTGGATTCAGTGCCTACAAAACCATTTTCAGAACATATGACTCTATGACAACCCACAATCATCCTTAATCTGACTTTTGAGCTAAAGCTGCTTACTTACCACCATGCAACATAATGCACAATGAAAAGTCAGCATGCATTGAAACGAGGGACATGTGGATGATTTGAATCTCTATATTCTCTGCTCCCAAATGGCTATTTGAACTGCTCATTTTCTCAGGAACTTGATGTACTGCTTTAATCAAGCGAGCTCACATTAATGCACACGTCCGTTGTTTGTGTTGTTCTACCACTAAGGAATTGGAGGGACCCACATCCCCCCTTCCCTTCCTCTCTCTCTCATACACGACATAACTCCTTCCCGTCATGTTGTGATATCAGTTTCATTGCCTCTGTGGTCGTATTATAAAAAGCCCTGCAGCAGACTTGAGACGCCGTCCTCCATTCTCTCCGTCTCCGTCTCTTTCTCCAGGATGAACACGGCATGATGACGCAGGTGGTACCGGCCAAGGATGACTCACTGAGCAGTTAGCACACACGCACTTAACGCATGAGCGCACACACATACACACACACACACATACACACACACACACACACACACACACACACACACACACACACACACACACACACACACACACACACACACACACACACACACACACACACACCTGCACACCTGTGGCTGCTGTTGTGGTTCATCATGACTCCTCAATTTGGGCGGAGAACTAATGCAATAAAAAGGACACTGCAGGATGCTGAAAATGTTTCCCCATATTACTACAAGTGAAGAAGTCGTGCAGCTGTGTGCACACCGTCTGCAACCATCGATGTGCCATCTTAGCAATGACCTCTACAGAATAGTGGGTGCAGTGGACAAATCTGCAACTAGCACACGAGAAGTGAACGAGAACCAGGAAAAGCCGTTCTTTTGTTGTTTGTTTGTTCAACAATGCCATTTGTGTACGACTTGTACTTGCTTCCTCGTTCTACTTGGCTTCAAAATAGGCCAGCCTCCTTTGTCACCGGTGTGTTTTGGAGGGAGTTGAAAGAATAAAGTGCAGCCCAACAAACCGCTGAGCCACACACAGCCAGTGAGACTGTGAACCACGATGTCTCAAATTTGTGTGACGCCAGGAGTGACTTAATTTTGCAGTGATGTGTGCAAGAGCATGTAGACTGGTACAAAAGGCATGTAGAAGCCATTTGTGTGTTACACAGTGTCATCACCCAGAGTACCCTTTATTTGCATTAAAGTCAATGTTCATTGGTACAGCAGTCATGCCAAGGAGAACATAGGAACACATGTAACCAGTATGTCAGTATGTCAGGCTGCGTGTCTGACACTGTGGTGAGAAGCACCGGGGCTCCACTACCATACTTCTCCAAAATGCTTGGAAAGGGAGAGGTGAGCAGAGGGGTATTCAGTTGGTTGCAATCTGCAACCTCACCACTACATGTCACTAAATCCTACACACTGTTCCTTTAAGCAAAGGTTACACAAAGTAATGTCCACAAAACTGTTGTTTGGTTATAATAATCATAATGAAAACGAGTGTGGATTGATATTTACTTAGTCCTTCATGTAGGTATAAACAGCAAGGGTGTGTCCTGGGTTGATGGTGTATGTGGCGAATGCAGAGAGAAGGTGGGAGGATGCATTGTGTGTGAGGTGTGTTAGGTGTGTAGATGGTAGGGACTCACTCTGGCCTTGGCGGCAGGGGTGGAGGGGTCGGATGCCTTGCTGTTCGGGGTGGAGATCTGGGGAGACAAGCACCCCCTAGTCAACACAACCTCCAACCAACCACACGCCACAACACAACGGGGAGGAACAGCGGGTGGAGGGGTGGGGACATGGGAACTGATGGGTTAGAAGCTGGACCAATCAGATGAGTGTATGGGTGAAAACAATCGGAGCTATCCCTTTAACTAGGACACAGTAAATGCATAATTATAACTAATTATAATATAGTGATTTGATTAACAGCGCAGTGCATCAACAATACCTTTAAGCTACTAAACTAACAGGCTAATATTCCTGAAACAAGTTGAGATTCAACGCAGTGTAAACTTTTAGAGGACCAATTGATTCATATTTATTCTGACAGCAAGTCTGGCCCCAGTCAGTGTAGAGGAAGCCCTCAGAGTAGAACATGTTATTATGATGCACAGCACATAGCAGCTATTTGAATTACAAACCAACCGCTGCCAAATCATTTGCTGATTCAAGGAAATCATTCTGCAGCGTTTCTGGAATCTTGACAGGTACATCACTGATTATGAATTATTCAAAGACCTTTCTCGTACTGTCTGCTCTGTCCTACCTTTCCTCCGCCGGGCTGGTACTTGATGTTGTCAATGGATCCGATCTTGGAGCGGACGTTCTTCAGGTCAGGTGTCGGAGCGTTGATGGGCCGGGGGGTTCGAGGAGCACGGGGCACCGGCGGCTTCTTCTCCATCGGGGTCTGCTTGGGCACGGGGGGTTTAGTGAGGACGCGGCGGCGGTGAGCGGCTTCGCCGTTAGTGGAGGCGGCAGGAGTAGTGTTGGAGACCGGGCGAGGACGGGCTAAAGGGTTACAAGAAGTACATTTGTTATGTAAGTGTGTAAGTTAAGTATGTTACGTAGGGATGTAAGTTAAGAATGTTACGTACGTGACGTAAGCTAAGTATGTTACGTATGTGACGTAAGTTAAGTATGTTACACACGTGACGTAAGTTAAGTATGTTACGTATGTGACGTCAGTTGAATATGTTATGTACATGATGTAAGTTAAGTATGTGAAGTAAGTTAAGTATGTTACATACGTGGCCTAAGTTAAGTATGTTATGTACGTTGCGTAAGTTAAGTGTAAATTAAATATGTTATGTACGTGTCATAAGTTAAGTAAGTTACATACGTGATGTAATTTAAGTATGTTACGTACGGACATTTAAAATTCCATGAGAAAAATATTGAAACGTTATTGTTAGTGAACTTTTTATCCTTGACTGTCCGTCTTTCCTCTTAGTTTGTTACCTGGAGTCTTGGGTTTCTTGGCCTCTCCCGTCTTGTTCTCAGGTTTGTCATTCTTGTTCGCTGTAAGCAAGAAACATAACAGACAACATTAAAAACATTGTCAACAACCAATAGGTGCGCTCTCTCCAGCACCAAACAGGAAGCAGCGAACGGGGTAGAAAATAAACATGGAAGGAACTGGTGGAGTTGTGGAGTGAACAAGAGCGCCTCTTTGACGTGTCCTCCCATTTGTACCACGATAAGAGTGGAGAAGGAAAAAAGCTGCAGCTCTCGAAATCCCCGCTGAGTATGTTATATGCTATAGCTAGCTAGCTAAACACTGTCCCAAACTTGCCAAGGTTAAAAGCTCTGTGACTTAAGACACATTGTCTTTAGATGTGAGAGGATGTCAGACTTCAGGCAAGTGTTTCAAGGTGATTGATCAACTGAACAGAAGATTGAAGGGCTTCCAGTGCCTTGAAGAAGGTGTTGTTTGCAGTCTGAGCTGATAAAGTAATTTCACCGTTTATGGAGGTGTGACAGCGTGTCCATCATGTTGATGAAGTTGTGCTGTAGGTAACGCTGCCGTCACGTGGCAGAAGCTTTATGGAATCAGACTAAACTGCTGCCACGGGGGGCAACAGCCACACAAGTAATGAGTTCACTCATGCAACTAAAATGAAATACGCACCTTGCAGTACATATAACACCCACGGCTGTGAACCGGGTGAATGAATCATATTCTCTGAGGGCGCCGAGTTGAAACGCACAAAAAGCAGAACTAACATAGCTCCGA
This sequence comes from Sebastiscus tertius, assembly GCA_916701665.1. Lineage (NCBI taxonomy): Eukaryota > Metazoa > Chordata > Actinopteri > Perciformes > Sebastidae > Sebastiscus > Sebastiscus tertius. The sequence continues at coordinate 30,506 of CAKAOH010039945.1, forward strand.
CTGAGTCATAGCTTCCTCTCTCGGCGAGGTGAGATACTGTTTGTGATGTGCGGATAAAAATACCAGTCTGGTGTCTTCAAAAAGCCAGCTCTTGAATCCGATAAAGTCTAACATATGCTAGCATTTTCAGTTAGCCTGTTGCCTGGAGCGGTGCCGGTTTACATAGTGAGTCATTCTCCAGCTATTGTAGAGAGTTCAGCTTCTGTTGTAGGGGTCACAGTGCAACCCTTTCAACACTATGAACTAGCCAAAGCAGAGCTGTCTGTGACAACAGCCTTTCATATCACACAATCAGATACAGAGGGCAGACAGACACTGTAGATATAACAGAGATGATGTTACAGCACAAGCTGTGTAAGTATGTGCGTGCACGTACCAGCAGGTTTACTTGCAGGGGTCGCAGGGGAGCCGTTCTTACTGGCTGTCGCACGGGGTGTGGGCGTGGCTTTTGGCATGGGTGGGCGTTTCTCATTTTCTGGAGTCTGGAAATCACAACAGAGGACAGATGAGCTGCGGGGTTTTATGAGGAGTCAATCGTGCAACCGCAACAAGAGCAGAGAGTGAAAGCAAAGAGAGGAAAGAAGGTGAAGACAGACTGGTGACAAACTAAACTCAGGGCTGGCGTAAGGCATAGGCCATATAGGCGGTCGCCTAGGGAGCCACTTTCTGGACAACTTCTAAAAAAATTTTATAATAAAAAATGCCAGCGGGCGTCCTTTCTCATTTTCTGCATTGAGGTAACAAATGAACAAATAAATAAATAAAGAAAGAAAGAAAGAAATACACTTTTCACCCCTGTAACTCTTTCTCACACTTTTTCATCTGCTTGGCCGCACTAATTTGTTAATAACAGTGTAAACTGTAGTGAAACTGACTAAACGCTTTCAAGCCAACCATATCAGGGACCAATTGTTTATTTATATTATAATAAATAAAGTTATTTATGAAAATAAAAAATTACATTTTTGTCTTTATGTTTTGTCTCTGATGTGTGTTGCGGTTTACGAAATCCGAATCTTGCCTAGGACACCAGAAGAGCTAGAGCCAGCCCTGGACAAAGGGGAAAGGTACGTGTCTACAGGCTCCGTCCTTTCCATGTGGCGGCACGATTCGAGAGACAGACCTTCACGTCGCCTGCTCCTCATTTGCATAAAGTTGAGGTCCAGTTATTACTGAATACAAACTGTTAACGTCTATTAAATCTTGAGCGATCAAACAGGATTTAAATGTTTCTTTGACTTCCTGTAGAGAGTGTTGAGGCTGTTGGAAACTGTCCATCTTGACTGCAACTCATTTTAATAAAATAAGAACATATTTGAACGTAAAATACCAAAACATTATTTGGTGATGGAGTAACAGTTGACGGGATGAAAATAAAAACACCACCAGAAATGCATGCTGGGATACACCAAGTCCACACTATTCAGCTCCCAAAGTATCCTCAGTAAATAAGAACACTTCAGGACTGAACTAAATGTGAAGAACATGAGTACAGACGCAGACTGAGGCCAGTCGTCACTGAAATGGAACATATTACATTCATCCAGTCTGAACAGAAGAAATAAATCCCCCCACGTGTGTATGATACTCACCTTGACGGCCTTGGCGGAGCCAGCTGCTGTTGGCGGCCGCTTGGCGGCGGTGGGCGTGGTCGCCTTGGGTACGGGGCTTTTTTTATTGGCTGTGGTGGGGGAGGGGCGTTTGGCCGAGGCGGCCTCGCCATTGGTGGAGAGGGTGGATGGGCGGGATTTGGCGTCAGGCTGGTGATGATGGAATTAAAAGAAGCCACAATACAGTAAAAAAAAAAGAGAGAGGGAGGGAAGGAAAGAAAGAAAAAGGAGGACAGATAGAGATAGAGAGAGAAAAAGCAGAGATGAAATCACTGATTGCAATGACAGCGTGATATGGCAGACAGCCAGCAACCTTAATCATAAAATAAAATTAGCAATTTAAAACCACTTCTGAGAGCTCATGAGTCGTAAATTATAAAATTATAAGCCTCAAATCTGATGAAATGAGCAGCAGTTCAAAAGTAGCATATGATATGGAAATCAGTTCTCAGATAGGCTATCGGAGAATCAGCAAACACACGATACACATCCACAGAGACTAAATGACGCGCTAAAGGCACAGGAAGTGTGTACCTTCACTAAACACGTGGTGCTGGAAGCTCGGTGATTGAGATAGTGACAACTAGCTGGTGAACTTCTGTAGCTGGCGAGCTAACTGCTTACTAGCCACCGCGAACATGCTAGAGCCAGTCCGTCACAACAGCTTGTTCTAGCTAGAAAGGCTCCGTCTTATGTAAATATGACGTCACCTTCTTGTTGTAATCGGAGCGTGGGCAGGACGCTGACTTTTGTCCACAGGGACCGCCACAATCAACACAAAATGAAAGTTCCTTGTTGTGACCTTAAGATAATAAAAGAAAATGCCTTAACCTTGAACTTGATTCATGACTTCATTACATTACTAGAACGTTAATTTAAAACAAATTACATTGCATTGCATTCAAATTAACATATAAACATGTCACACAGAACTGCAAATGCAACCTTCCTACAAGTACAGAGATACAGGATTATTACTCAACGTCTGCAAACGTAAACGCATGAGCACAAACTCTCGCAAAAGTTTTACTTAAGACGGATCCTTTCCAGCCATAACTCAACAAGCTTCTGTCTATTTTCTCTGTACTGTGCTGTTTCCTCCCCCCCGAGCATTTGTTCTGAGGATTGTACATCTTTTTTTATTAAATAACGAGTTATTGAAGAGGGGAAAAGCTCCTCCAGCTGGCTCCAACTGTCTGTTAGCAAGCTCGTTAGCCTGGTCGCTAATGGAACAATAAGTTCATTCATTCATTCATTGCTTATCCTATTCAGGGTCGCGGGGGGACATAGTCTGTGGACATGTTTGTGTCTTTGACTCCTGTCTCATAACTGTTTACAAACCATGCCTCTTTTGGGGCGCAGTTTATAGGCTACTCTGACAAAGTAGAGCTACATTTAGTCTACTATTAGTCAATGAATCGATTATTCAATCAACAGCAAAATAACCGGAAAGCAGTTTGATAATTGATTAATCGCTTAATTCAACGTTCCAGCCGGTCATTTGTGACGATTTGCTGCTCTTCTTATTTGGTTGAACAAAACAGGTAATTTGATGACATCACTTTGGGTTTACGGAAACTGTGACGGACATTTTTCACAGTTTTCTGGCATTTTACAGACCAGTCGATCATAATGAAAATAATTAATAGTTGCAGCCTTAAACAAAAGTGGATGGTGCAACACAGCTAATAAGCTCTGATAGCTTATAGCTTATGATAGCAAATGATTGGTAGAAGCAGCAGAAGCAGTGCACTGACTGAAGTGGAAGATGTCTGTGTAATTTCCAGAGCATCCGTGTGTGTGTGTGTTCGTGTGTGAACAGGCAGCAGGGGTTTGCGTGTCTTGCTCAAGGACACTTTACCAGGCTGTTGTTGGACACACCGGCTGTAGCAGAGGTCAAAGCTGTGACCTTTGGCTGACGGCGCTGCTTCTGCAACCACTCTGAGTGTGAATCTGTATGCAGGAAATGTGTGCGGACAGCAGTAGGCCTAATCTGCGTGCTTGACCCACCTTGGTCTTGCCGTCGGGGCTTGGCAGGGGCTTGCCGCCGTTGCCCGTCGGAGACTTGGCCGTCCCTTTCCCTCCCTTCTCCTCCTTCTTCTCGGCCGGCTTCTTCTCCTCCTCCTTCTTCTCGTCTTTGTCGGTCTTCTCCGGCTTGTCCACCTTCTCCGCCTTCTCGTTGGCCTTGTTGTTTTTCTCCGCATTCATCTTCTCCATCTTGTCCTCATCTTTGAGGATCTTCTCAGACTTCTGGTTCTGGTCCGGGCCGGCGTCCTTCTTCTGCTGCTCTTCTTTCTTGCCGAAGGCGTCAAACTTGTCTGTCTTGCCGGACATGATGTCCGTCTTCTCCAGCTTGTCCTTGTTGTCAGATTTCACTGTGAGAGAAAGAACGTCATCGTCAGCATCAAACTTACCAAAAAAGTTTGCGGTGCCTGGTGCCGACACAACATTTCAACAACTCTGTGAGTCTGTTTAAGGTTTTGTTAGTTTTAGGCATAAACATTAAGTGGCTAAGGTTCGGGAAAGATGTGTGCATGGTTAAAAGAAACCAGACAAAATGCCAACAGCTTTGTTGACCTGTCCATCCACCCTGACCTTCTCCATAAGACATTTAATTTTGGCAATACAACAACGTTACACTACTTCTGCCTTTTCTTCTGAGAGACAACCTCATTATTTGCACGGCCACAAGAGGCAGACAAAGGCTGTTGACTGTTTGAATTCCTTACATGCTATTAAATGCTAAAAGTGGCTACAGTATGTAATCAGCACAGCACAGCACAACAGAACGTTTGATTACCTGAAAGCACGAACTACAGTTAAGCACCTGACTTATGAGACACCGTCTGACACTTCTGAAGACGTATCTCTAATGTGTAAGAATGTTTCCACTGACAAAATCTATCACATCAAATGAAACATTGCTAATTGCAATTGCACTTTAGTTATTTATAGATTTGAATGTCCGTGTGGGTGATTCTATGTAGGACGCACCAGCAGATGATTCTGGAGTCTGGCTGGTAAACAGGCCGAGCCCAGTTATTCCACTGCTCTACATTATGCAAGTGCCCACAATGGTGACGCTGTATCTTTAAAATCCACATCAGTGAGGTTACGTCTAACCCCGATAGAGGAGGTGAACAGACTGTTTTATGCCTTTTTATGTCTTATTACAAGACAACTTAGGTCAACTATAAAGATAAGATTTACAACTTGTTAAACACACGATATCCTTAGACTCCCCATAACGACAGTGGTGCAGGATATCATTGTGCACATGTGTATATGATATGAACCATTAACGATAGCCTAATAATCAGACTGATGTGTCATCTTGTTTCACTTCATTACTCAGTCTTGCATTGTGTTCATGTTGCTGTTTTCTGTTTGGAGGACGTTGTTGTTTTGTCCTAGCCGATCAGTAGTGACTGACATCCCCACCGACCCATCCCCTGGGGCGCCAGAGGACACCATCCGCTGACATTGTTTTCGGTCTACACAGAAGCGGCAGTGGTTGCCAATCAAAAAAATTATACAAATGTAAGAGACTTCGGGCACATTAGAGTCTGTCTTTTCCACTCTTATTGAGGTTTTTGTGTGATTTTCTCTGTTGTCACTTGGTATACCAGTCATTTAGTCACCATAATGTTGGGGAACTTGTGAGAGAAAGATTAAAAAAAGAGTGGTCAAAAGGGTCGACTCCCTAGTATGGTCGAAGATGTTTTACAATTCCCATAATGCAATTCCAGACCCTTTCTCCCTGTCTTAGTCTTTCAAACCCAACATCCCCAGTTCATATACAGGCTTTCAGTTACAAATCTGTACAGTCCAAGTCTAATCCAGGATAACTTTGATGACATAAAGCTCATCCAGAGCAACAGAAGACATCATACTACCGGTTTCAAAGGCTCAGAAGTCCTCATGATGAGTAAACAGAACTTTATGGGAAAGCGAGTTTAGGATATTTTCTGTATTCCCATGATGTGTATGGTAAGTTTCCATTATGTTCAGTTCTATTTTATCTAACTTATGTATGCAAGTGAGAATTAAAGTACATGTCCTTGGATTTCAGTGTTCAGTGTTGTTCATTTGTGCGGCAGGATTATGAAAACATCATCCAGGGACACATCCATCCTCCTCAGAGGAGAAACACTAGGTCAAACTGATGCACCAATGTTGCTAACAGCTGACTCATGGGATGAGCACAGTAGGAGAGAGAGAATAAAATGAAAGCAAGAGGGACGTATGACGGGGACACGTGAGCAGAAGGGAGCCAGAGACAGAAGGAGTTGGGGAGGTCGATGGGGTTAAGGACAGACAGCCGGCGGGGCTGAGGGACGGACGGTGGGGCAGAGAGAGACAAGGGCTCTTTGTAGCCACCAAGACATCGCTTACATAACGGTGACACTGGTCAGGTCTATGCTGTGCCCCTAATGTCCCCTCATTTCCCTCAGTGCTGACGTTCGCTGTGTGATAACGGCACTATCTCCTCGGAAGCGATGCCAATTTGCTGCCGTTGTGTTTTTCTCCAGCAATCAAGCCGGCGACATGGAGCGAGTCCCTCTAGAACGACGGCTGCCATCAAAACAAGATGCATTTTGTTGTGTTACTTTAAACTGCAAACGAGCGAGAGCCGCAGTCAGAGACAGGCTGTGGAGAATTCTCACATGAACGGATCATGTGTGGTTACAGAAAGTGTGTTCAGCGTACTTGCCAACCTCGAGACTTCAAATATAGGGAGGATTTTGAAACCAAAATTTGAATTTCAGAGACTTTGTTTCCTGCATTTTGGTGACTTTTAAAGAATGAAAATAATAAAATAATAAGTGCATTGCAACAAATTCATTTTACTTTTAATTCTCAGGAAAGAAAACTGAAAAATTCACACCTCTGGCATGAACTTGCATGAATCTCTGGCATAAACAGACACAACGCGACAACAGCACTACTGTGCTCTGAAACCCGCCATTTCCAATGGCTTGCGCGCACCACGAAGGCTTTTCCCTGCGTCAAGCAAATCCTAACGTCGGTCGAAAGCAGCTCTCTTCCGCCAGGACACAACATTGGGTGTATTGTTGATGGAAACAGTAGGGATTATACAGGCTGTACAGTGGCCCCCAGTGTCATTTTGCTTTTTTTTTTTACAGAAATAAAACCCATTGAGTTCATTTTGGCGTATCAGCGGCATGTTAGCAATGCATAGTCGGACGACGGATGCTACAAACTGACAGTGAATGCATCTGCTCCATACGGAGTCTCAGCTCAGAGTCATATTTCACACACACCGGACGAGAGAGAGTTTACAGATCGAGAGATGGCGGAGGATTTGGTGTCGAAGCGAAAAGCAAAAGCGCCTATTTGGTAATATTTCAGATTTAAACCAAATGCTATAAAAGAACCATAATGTTAATGAGGTAATCGCCGCAAGGAGGAGCAGCACAAGCTGGATCAGAGAGGCCAGACACACAGCCACCTGACCGTAAAAAGAATCAAAGTAAGCGCTCTACACATATTGACCGTCATCTTTTTCTTGTAAAATGTCCGGCGTTGTCACAAGTTTATAAACCGGTGGGAAAAATGTCTTCATCATCGCATCCCTACACTGTATCATTCCACCCTGCAACGCCAGCAATATGACTCACCCAACATGGCTGTGAACACAGAGGATCCATCTAATACCACGCTACAATACACAGCTGCTGGCAACCAGCTGTGTGTGTGTGTGTGTGCGTGTGTGTGTGTGTGTGTGTTTGTGACAGAGAGAGAAATAGGGAGAGAGAGTTGACTGCCACATAAATCAGAGCATGACTAACATACACAGACATGGAGCTGGTGCAAGGATATTTTACTGCAGGCGGCCTTTTCAACACACACACACACACACACACACACACACACACACACACACACACACACACACACACACACACACACACACACACACACACACTCTTTCTGCCTTTCTGTCTCACACGCACTCATGAACCCAGTTTGAGTATTGACCGCTGTAGCTCCTGTTTGCTAGCACGATAGCTATCGTGCTGCCTCACTGACAAACAGGACAATCAATAGACAGTCTGATAGACGGACACAGTAATAATCCACATGACACACAGACTCATTTTATGCTCAGTGACACTAGGACAGTGTATGAGAGACAAAATGTTTGTAAAGCCTTCTTTATGCAGGAATAATGAATGTTGTTATTATTGCATACCATAGTGCAAAGCAGTGGGCAACCTCTGAAGTCATAGTATAGTATGTCAAAAATATAAAAGAAATCATGGTATATTATGTCAAAAAAATTATAAAAGTCATGGTATCTGAGAGAGGTCTGAAAAGTGAAGCCAATGCAGAAGTGCCTTAAACTTGCATTCTTTCTAACAGCCAGCAGGGGGCGACTCCTCTGGTTGCAAAAAGACGTCTGATTGTATAGAAGTCTATGAGGAAATGAGCCTACTTCTCACTTGATTTATTCCCTCAGTAAACATTGTAAACATGAGTTTATGGTCTCAGTCGCTAGTTTCAAGTCTTCTTCAATACAACATGATGTTCATTTAGTAAATGATGGTCCCATTTAGAGTCAGATAGACCATAAAGCAGGGGATGCTTTAGGGCGGGGCTACCTTGTGATTGACAGGTCGCTACCACGGCGTTGTCCGGTCTGGGAGTTGTCCATGTTTTTGTATTTTTAACTTTAACCCTTTCACAGTGTGTTTTCAGTTCAGAGCATTCAGAGGATGGATTGCTTTTATAGCTAGATTGACAACAAGAGGGTTTCTGAGCAGTTTACACAACAGAAGTGGTCGCCATCCAATCGCCGAAAAATGCCAATTCTTGCAGAAATCTCCAAATGTCAAAAGTGGCTTTTTCTATGGTGTTCCTCAAGGTCTTGGTGTCTTAATGTGGTATTTTGGAGAGATTTCTGATCATTTTTTTCCAATTCTGGAGTGGTAAAAATTGTTAAATTTAGCACCAAATCTGTGTAACGAATGGGATCAAACCAAAAGTTGCTGCAATGACTTATGAGACATAATATATCATGGGGAATGGCCATCATATACTTCTATCATAATGTTCTAAACCCTTATACTTTTATAATTTATTTCAATTAACTAATTAATTCATGTTCATATCTAATTTATGACTAGAACAATTTCTAGTCTCTTCAGGTTCTCAGCTTTCAGATGATGTACGCCACTTCTATGTGACATCTACTGTTGACCTGCTATCTCTACCTAAAGACCCCCTGTACCCCTGTAAAAGATATAAAAACAGGTCTATTGTTGGTCACAGAGCAATCACTCCATGATTTATGTCCAGAAGAAAGCAGCATAAAAGGTTTGAAACGGTGACACTGCACCTGTTGACCTTCCCTCTCTTGCAACCACGAATTCATGAGCTATACGAGCTGAAAGTTGACGTTAAAAGTGTAGAGTCTTTTCTCTGTTTGGTGATGTGTCCCTCTGGATTTGTTGTTTTCTATATAGCAACAAGCCCACAGAGACACGATCACAGGAAGGACAGGGATCACTGATTCAATAAAGGGTGTTAAATGAGGACTGCAGGTACCTGAGCCCATCTGTTTAATGACTTGGTTGTTTTTTCTGTTAGCTCAAGCTTCAAGACTCACACTTGCCTATACACCCCCCCCCCCCTTCCCCTTACAGCTGTGTACTTCTTCGTGCATGTATGTGTGTTGTTGTGCAGCTGTGGTCTATTTCTATCCATTTGTGCTAAATGAACACGCTGTCTACTGTCAGTGTGCCTGTGGGGGCGTGTGACTTTAAAAATCTGTAAGATTCACGTCAGTGAAGGCGATTCACCTACGCACACGTACCCGTGTGCGCGTGCGCACAAACGCAACACTAGAAATAGCTGCTCTATATTTGAATGAGTACAGTCAGAGTCGATGTCTAATCAATGTCCCAGCTTTTCTCTGTCGACTGAAAAACAGAACGCATGGCTGGATGGATGGATTCATCATTACATCGGCAGAGAAACATATACCGAACAGGAATGGATAGAAGATATCACAGCGAGGGGAATGGTTTCTCTCTCATTAACTTTGTTAAATGGAGCCATATAAAAGACGTCAGTAATTCAAACCAGCGTTTCTTTTCAAGTTCTCAGCCTTCTGCCAGCTCCTTTCACACACGTCCCCTCTTAATTCTTTTTTCTGTTATATCGCTATCAACCTCAATTTGTGAAAATCGCCTTTGCATTTGTTAGGGTAATTTTAAAAGATTACAATAAGATACGAGGATGTGATAATATGTGTGTGACATAAAAGGAAAATGAAAAGGAAATGAAACCTGGCAAAACCCATTTTCTGGTATTGATTTACCTCATTAAAACCCCTATTAGAGGAGGAGGAGGTGACAATTAACATAGGTTTAGCCAGTGAGATAATAGAGATGAAGAGGGCGGCAGTAGCTCTGAATTTCAGGCCTAAAACAAAGTGTAAAAAAAAGGAAATTCCCCGATGATTCTTCTTCTCGTTTTCCTAAGTTTCCCTCGCTCCACATACTTGCTCAGAATCAACCAAGCACACAGCCGGCGTGATTTTACCATCTGAAACTTCATTCATCTGTCACCCCTGATACAGCAAAGCTCACTCAGTCCAACGATCAAAAGAAGCCACAAAAGCTACTGATGTTGGCTAACATGGCAGCAGTTGTTAGAGGAGCCTCATTAGGAGAAGACTCCCCCACATTAACTATTGTATTAAGTGTTTATGGTAGGGCTGTCAATCAATTCAAATATTTAATCACGATCAGTCACACATTATTTATCTGTTCAAAATGTACCTTAAAGGGAGATTTGTCAAGTATTTAATCCTCTTATCAACATGGGAGTGGGCAAATAAGCTGCTTTATGCAAATGTATGTATATATTTATTATTGGAAATCAATTAACAACACAAAACAATGACAGATATTGTCCAGAAACCCTCACAGGTACTGCATTTAGCATAGAAAATATGCTCAAATCCTAACATGGCAAACTGCAGCCCAACAGGCAACAACAGCTGTCAGTGTGTCAGTGTGCTGACTTGACTATGACTTGACCCAAACTGCATGTGATTATCATAAAATGGGCATGTCTGTAAAGGGGAGACTCGTGGGTACCCAGAGAACACATTGTCACTCACGTATCTGGAGGTCAGAGGTCAAGGGACCCCTGTGAAAATGGCTATGCCAGTTTTTCCTCACCAAAATTTAGCGTAAATTTGGAGCGTTATTTAACCTCCTTCGCAACAAGCTAATATGACATGGTTGGTACCAATGGATTCCTTAGGTTTTGTAGTTTCATATGATACCAATATCTTCACTCTAGCGTATAGCCCGCTACAACCCAAAAAAACATAAAAAAGCTTGTATTTAGCTGTAAGCACAGTTTGTGCTGTAAAGACTTTTTACTTTCTAAGTCACTTATGTAGATTGGGGAGAAGAGAGCAAAGTACAGCTACGGGAGCCTATAACTAAACAGGCCTATTTACACCCAGTATGTGCTGCCATCAACTGTACTGATTTACATCCCCAGTCAAATTAACTTTCATCACATTTAAAGGAGCTTCAGATGGTGGATGTGACCTCAAGGTATAGTAACGATGCACCTCATATAACTTCATTCCTCTGACCAATATTCCCCGTATTGACATGGTGCAACAGCCATTAACTTGACTAACCACTAGCATGGCATGTCAACCAGTTGATTTGCTACTGTGGCTGAAAAACTACACAGACTACACACTGTAAACAGAACCTTTTTTGCAGCAAGGTTTTGTTTTGTATGATTTCCTGTTAAGTGGAATTCAAAGCTAGTAAAAGTCAGAGCAGGGAGAATCAATGCAAGTCTGCCAAAGACAAAACAGGATGGAAATCCACAGGTGGAGGACAGCAGTGGAAGTGGCCTCTATCAAGACTGAAAGGAGGCACATAAAGAACATTCAGTGCCACCAAGCCACAGCATGTTGCATGCATAGTGCATGTGCTTTCTACCAAAGTGGCAACCAGCAGTGTGGCAGCCTCCTAATGACATTCAGACATAGCTAATGTTGGAATGGAAAAGAAGGCAAAGCCAACAACCTCGCCAAACGCAACTGAGCTGTAATGCCATGGATGTGCTCAAGTGAAATGCAGCGGCAGGAAGGACAAAGAAAGAACTGCATGCACTCATGAGCTTAGCGGCGTAATCATGACATTCACATGCTCCACAAACCCCCTCATGAAGATGAAGACAGCGCAACATCAAAGCTGGTCCAATCTGTTGGAGCTGTGACATTTCTGTATTATCGTAACTGTATGAATTACAAAAATACAAATCACTGCTTTAAATTCTTCCGTTTGATCCGGTTGTAAGTGGCTGGAATTTAAAGGGTCAGTGTTTAGGATCTATCTAACGTCACACACTGTTCCTTCAAAGCTTGATTTACAGCTGCATGTAAAGGTGTTCAAGGCCTTAGCTTAGACTGTTCCTACAGGTTTCTGAGGCTGGTGGAGATTGTTGATAGTGAAGACAACATCAAGCAAGCTTACATACAGTATAAGTCTAGATCCTCCCCTTTTCAGTAGCAATCATTTAGCAGCCATTTTGGCTGCAAACCCTCTGCTTCTCATGACATGATCAATGTTCTATATCTCAGTAAATGGGAGGACTGTAAACAGAATTACTGATATTCATGATTGCATGGAAGTCTTGTTGTTTTGTTTAGTTTTGCTCTAACCAAGCCTTTGCGGCGCCCAAGCCGTTCCCCGAGCCTTGTGACAAGAAACAACCAATCACAGCCGGCAGATATAGAAGATAATCATTATTATCACTACTACTCATCACTATTCAACTTGCATCACCCTTTCCGTCCGATGATGTCACATAGTCTGGGTGGGGTACACCCTGGACAGGTCACCAGACGATCACAGGGCTGACAGGGACAGACAACCCAGGCAACTTAGAGTCAACAATTAACTTAACCTGCATATCTTTGGAATTTGGGAGGAAGCCAGAGAACCCGGAGAAACCCGGAGAACATGCAAACTCGACACAGAAGGGATTCGAACCTGCGACCCTCTAGCTGCGACAGTGCTAACCATTGCACCACCGTACAGCCCACATACAAACCAGACCTCATCCCAACAGACACATACGCGCACAAGGAGAAACTCTTACCCGTTATGTTCGGTTTACTATCTTGGGTACTGTTAACGGACGTTCCTGCAGGGAGTGGAACAGGAAGTAAGAAATTGGTCTCAGAGCTCCCATGATGCCTCCTAGGAGGTGGGGACGATGGCAATACGGTGGACGTCATTAACGGGGATGACATCATCGTCACCATTGCAGCTGCAGCTTCTGTGCCGCCCGTGACCGTGAGCGAGCGTCGGACAGCCACGTGTGGGTAGGGCGCCCTGGGCGGGCACGCTGATCCCATCAGGGCAAAATTCGGTACGTTGGGTATCATCGTCTGCGAGCCTCCCATGCCGGTGGGGTACGTTCCAGCCATTACCATGGGAACGGACAGGTGCGAACAATCAGACATTGCCCGTCTCACTGCGGTCCGCTGTGGCAGTTCACTACTGGTTTTTGTCTCTCTGCTCAAGGTAGCACATGATCCCGCTCTCCCATCCTCGACACAACTTACATCTCGTGACGGGCCTGTTACGCCAGGTGGAGTACATGACCCCGTCCTGCCTTTTTCAGTATGGCTTAAGTTGGCTGACGGTGGAGGTAGGCCTGTTCTAGGCCCTGCGGTGGCACCATCTTTACTTCCTGTTAGGTCGGCAGCAAAGGGAGCAGAACCAGTAGGTGGTACATCAACACTTTGCTTTCCTAAAGATGGCTTGAGCGTTTGATTAGTTGGAACTGCAGCTGAATCTTCTGTCAGATTTCCGAGTAGGCCTCCAGATGTGGAGGACGTAACAGATTCCTTCTCATCCTCTTTATTTCCAGGACTTGATCTGGTACTTCCAGTGAAGCAAGGGTTCAATGTGTTCCTCTCCCCTGTCCCTGAGGCCTGTTTCGGAGGAGGAAGCAAACCCTGGCTCTGGACAGACGCTTGAGATCCCTGGACGTCAAATCCATCTTTGCCACCTGTACGGTTTTGTTGCAGATTATTGTGTCCAAAGTTTGATGTGGGTTTATGGTCTGGTGCAGAATTCGGGAAGGATCTCCCAGGTGAGATAGAAGGGGAAGGTATTGAAGAGGAAGGGGAAGAGCGGGAAGACAGGGGGCTGCTAGGGCTTTGTCCTGCACTCCCTAATGACCCCCCTACACCTCCCACCCAATGTCCGTCCTCCCTCGGCCTCCCCCCTCCGGACCCCTCATCCTCTATCTTCAGCGCCGGCATCAGGAAGCTCTGCGTTCCCGGCGCTTCGGCCGCCGTCCCAGACAGCGTCCCCTCGGTCCTGCCTCGCCCTAATTTTGCCTCGTCTTCCGTCAAAGTTATTTTGGACCCCCCCTGCTTTGCAGCGGCAACCTGCCCCCCCGGTGCCATCTGGCCTTGGCAGTGCCAGTCATTGCGCCGCTCTGAGGCCAGGCTGGAGGGCGACAGCGGAGAGGAGGCCAGGACCGCAGGGATGTTGGCACCAGAAACGGCAGCGGGAGGTTTGTGTTGCTGTTGCTGCTGCTGCTGCTGCTGCTGTTGTTGATGCCCACTGGAAGGTTGTCCGTACCCGCCGTTACCACTAATAATGCCAGGCTGCTGCCAGGTCGAGCCAGACAGGAAGGACATTCTCCCGCTCTGTTGTCAGGTCTTGTTGTCTTGTCTCTTCTTTTCTCTCTTATTTACTCCTTCTTTGTCTTGTGTTGTTCTTCTTTCTCTCCGTCTTCAGTTTTTCCTGCTGTTCTCCTGCACGTTTCAGTCCCCAGTTAAGTGTCGTTTTACTCTTGTCCAGGAGGCAGAAATGTCCTCAGTATCCAAAGTGTTATGAGCTTGCAAAGTAGATGAAGCAATGCATCCTTTCTTTTTTAAGAGTGATGCCTCGGAGTTATGTGTGTAACTGTGCTGATGTGCGTGAAGTGCATCTGTGTTTACAGGCAAGGCAAAAAGAGAGTGCGTGTGAGAGTGAGAGTGTGTGTGTGCGTCTGGTCGTCTCGGCTTCTCTCTGAACACTGCACGGATCAGCTGTGGGGCTAAATTGCACCTTGCTCTCTCTCTCTCTCTCTCTCTGTATCTCTGTTTTCTTTCTCTCTCTCTCTCTCTCTCTCTGACATCACACAGTCACATGATAGCCAGGAATATTCCCTCATTCGCTGGTGCACAATTTCAGCATCTCGCCCCTAGCGACAAACGTGCACAGGCATACACACATGAAGACACATGATGGCGCATACACACACACACACACACATGTACAGAAGCAAACATGCACACAAACAGATCAATGGCTGTCACAGTTACTCAGCCGCCATATGACAGCCACTGTTCACATGTTGATGCAGAGTGAGAGACACAAGGAGAGATTAGTGAGACATCACAGAAGACTGTAATCATCCTGACTCGACTCTGATTAGACTCTGTCTTCTTCTTCTTCTTCTTCTTCTTCTTAAATCAGCCCATGACTGGCCGCAGAAGAAAGAAAAAAAGTCCAAAAGGTATATTTTTCGAGGCTGTAATTTACCACATTGACGTCATTAGGTGATACTGTGTGCCCTCAACCTTGTGCTCTCATCTTGATTAATTTGGCCTCCACTGAAAATTATTTTGAGCGTTTCACATTTTCACTTCGCAAAGCTCCTAATTCCACCCGCTTTCCATAATTATCTTCATCGATTAATTTGATTAAATAAAGGTATATTTGATTTGACAAATCTGTAACTTTTCAAGGTTTCAAAGTTGCTTTAAAGTGGCAGCAGGCAGAATACTTTTGGTATTATTGGGCAAAAATTCCATAAAAACCTTTCAGCATATTGTAATTCAAGTGTTCTGAGAGATAACTAGACTTTTGCACCTCCTCATGGCTCTGTTTTCAGGCTTTCAGAAATCTATCCTGTGACAGTAGACTTTGGCCAATCACAGGTCATTTCAGAGAGAGAGAGCGTTCCTATTGGCTGTCAATCATTTGTGAACAAATGATCAAACTAGGGAGTGCTGATTAAATATGAATTAAATATGAATCAATATCAATCATCAATCAAAATGAGAGAGTTTGCTCCAGCTGGTGGGCAGTGCTCTGTATTTCCTCAACTGATCTCAACATGGCTAACAGATGACAAACTTTCTCATTTTACAGCTAAACAGTGCACTACAAGATGTTTCTGAAAACATTGGAGGTAAGACATAGGCATTACGGTAACAGAATATTGATTCATATTTAATCAGCGCTGCCTAGTTTGACCGTTTGATCGGAGTTTGCGAGTGATTGACAGCTGCTCAGAGACGGCAAGGCTCTAGCTCAGCTCTGATTGGTTGTTTTGTTGCTGTGAAATCTTGCAGATGCCGTTAGGAGCACTAGAGGACACCGGAGGGCAGATGACCTGTCTCATGCACTACTGTCAGGATATACTGTATGTGACCGTTTTATAAAAAATAACATTTTTTATTCATATTTGCTCCAATGCTGCTGCTTTAAGTTTGGCATTTTGTTTTCATAGTTAGGCTTATGGTGATAGGAGTTACAGACAGGGCTGGGTATCTAGGTACAAAAGGGATCGATTGCAGGTATCGTTTGACTGGAGGAGTTTCGATACTACTTGGTACTGGGTTATATCGAGTACTGACACCCAGCCCTAGTTACAGACATCTTTTCTGCACATATTGGATAAAAGAAGGAGGCGAGTTCTTTGTGATATTAAGTGCAGATTAACACTGACTGCTGACTATGTAAGCTCTTGAACAGAGGTAAGCATCCTGCATCGGGGATTTGTTCCATCTTTTGATGAAAACCTTGGGATGGTGTGAAGCTTAGCCTGCGGAAAAGCTGCCGAGGCTTGCAGTGCAAGGTGTTGACAAAGAATAATGAGAACTAACGGGTTAAATTTGAGCTGTAGTTTACTATACTTTGCAAGAAATTATATTGACTGTTCAAAACCAAATCTCAACCAATATTTTATGCACGTGTTACTGCTCGATTCCTGATGTGATGTTGTGGAAAAGTCACAACAAAACAGCTCACAAAGTTGAATCATGTTAGCTTGATTGCCACGTAGCGATATGTGTCAGCTATAAAAGCTGTGTTGTAATTAGCAGTTTGATACGTGGGTTTTCATAATCAACTTGAATGGCTTTCAGCTGGCTGTATAGCCTGGATGAAATGATTATACTTAATTTTGTTTTGTTGTGTGAACTGACAAAATCTCCTCTGATTGGACGGTGGAAGCAGCTGCAGACCATTAGCGTATTAACTAATAACTCTACGCATGTGGCACAAAGTTAGCTAAGATCACTTTACATATTTTTTCATATACATATTCTTTCTTGCGTCAGTGAGAGATAACGGGTATCACGACGGTGGTTATCAACTCTCTTTGTTAAACCAGATTTCATTCGTCAGGTTTGTGCACGTTCTTATGAAAAGGGGTGTTTGGTGCGTCATTTGAATCTTCTACCACACAAAACGGACCGATCGCGCCTCTGAAGAATATAAAATAGGACCGTCAATCGATTTAAAATGTTTAATCGCGATTAATGGCATGATTGTCCATGATTAATCACGATTTATCGTTAATGAATCGCACATTTTTTATCTGTTCAAAATGTACCTTAAAGGGAGAATTGTCAAGTATTTAATACTCTTATCAACATGGGAGTGGACAAATATGCTGCTTTATGCAAATGTATGTATATATTTATTATTGGAAATTAATAACTAACACCAAACAATGACAAATATATATATATACTGTTCGGGCTCGGGTCGGACTTGGACAGAAACTATGTGGGTTCATGTAGGGTTAGGCCTGATTTTTCGGGTCCGACCATACAGCCGATTAGACTGTTGACAGGCTATGAAATAGGCGTTTTCAGTCGCTATAAGCTCCATAGATGTGGGTCAGTAGGGGCCTACTACACCCACTAGTAGGTTTTATCATCTATTCACACAGTAGATCACCGAAAGAAGGTATAAAACTACACAACAGTGACCTCTAGCGACTGTAGTAATTATGACAGTTATTTTAACCCAAAACACAAGATTTCTCCCTAAACCTAACAAAGTGCTTTTTCTCCCTAAACCTAAAGAAGTTGTAGTTTTGTTGCCAAAACCTAAAACAGTTGTAGTTTTGTGCTTAAACCTAAAGAAGTTGTAGTTTTGTTACCTAAACATAAAGGAGTTGTAGTTTTATTGCCTAAACCTAAAGGAGTTGTAGTTTTATTGCCTAAACCTAAAGAAGCCTTTTTGTTTATGTTCAAAATGTGACGTTTCATTCAGTTTTACATGTTAGAACGTGTTGCTTTTAAGTTTCACTCTCACTTTTACAACATAGTAGGTGTAGTAGGCCCTTAATGACCTTCATCTATAGGGCTTATAGCGACTGATAATGACTATTTAATGGCCTGATAACAGTCGAATCGGGTGTGACCATAGCTCTACTATGGCCTGCAACTAACTGTGTGCGTTGCCAACTGTTACACATGATCTACGATGGTATGAAGAGTCATCTGTTGCGATTCATTAGGTTTGATTGCTCTGAATTGCTGTATGATGGTCATAATGGCTGTATGATGGTGCCCCTATGGTAATGATGCCCCTATAACACACCACTAATTAAATTAGGGACAAAGTCCAAACGCTTCCCTCGGCCACCTCATTCAATATACATAGGAAGCTATGGGGAGCTGATTTCTACCTCCTCCATCCTAAAAAGAAGTGGAGCCTTCAAGAATGGTGCAATATCCCACTCCACTCCTCTCAGGATTTGTACTACAGCTTTGCAAAGAGGATTAAACCCTTTCTGACGGCCACCCAGCCTCTCCTAGCTCCACGTTTTTTTTTGCGGAGCACTGACTTTCTGGACTTCACAGAGAAATTGTGTGCAGGAGCAAATAAACTATTACACCACATCTACTTATTTACAGCTACATTCTGGGCATTTAGCCGATGCTGTTTTCCAGAGAGACCTAATGAGGTTGTGTGCAGCACTCATATCATCAACTCCATGTTCGAAGCAGAGAGCATAAATTGGCTTCAAGGAGTGCAACCATCTGGAATTCAGTATTCTCTCTTGACAGAGTTTCTGCTGGAACTGATGATACTTCTGGTTGCTTAAAGCATTGAGCGACCTTTCCCATAGGTCATGTTTTAAAGGGATAATGCTCTCACACAATGTGCATGTTTACATGTGGTAAAATAAAGACTCGGTACACTCTACCTTACCTCATCCATCAGTCCCTATCTCATCAATATATATGGTCTGTATTTTGGATCAATGTTTGGAATAAAACAGAATTAAAAAGAAGTGAACAGTTTGACTTATAGATGTAAAATCTGCATTTTGTTTCTGATCAGACCTGAAACCATCTGATGATTTTACTCTGTATCTACAAACATTACCAAAATATAATAACTAGTAACTCTTTAATAAGTATGGTAGTATTCTGTTTGGGCTGTCAAAGGGCAAATTCGTTTTAACGCCACTAATTTCCTTAACGATTTATCGCAACTTGCGGTTACAGCAGACTAAGTCTTAAAACTAGAGTGAAGATACTGATATCATAAGAAACTACAAAACCTAAGGAATCCACTGGTACCAACCATGTCACACTAGCTTGATGCAAAAGGATGCTAAATAATGCTCCAAACTTGTGCTACTTTTTGGCGAGGAAAAACTGGCATGGCCATTTTCAAAGAGGTCTGACCAATCGTTGACCTAACAGCTAATTAAAACACATCAATGCGCCACTCTGTTGCATGGGTGACATTTATGAAAAACAGGGCTGTCAGAGTTAACGAGTTAATAACTCATTAACGCAAAATCGTTTTATCGCCACTTATTTCTTTAATGCATTAATGCAATCAATCTTTAAGAGGGTGTAGCAGGCTTGGTACCAACCGTGTCATACTAGCTTGTCGTGAAGGAGGTTAAATAACGCTCCAAACTTGTGCTAAATTTTAGTGAGGAAAAACTGGCATGGCCATTTTCAAAGGGGTCCCTTGAGCATACATACATTTGCATAAAACAAGCATATGTGCTCACTCCCATATTGATAAGAGTATTACATTATTGACAAAACTCCCTTTAGGGTACATTTTGATCAGATAAAAAATCTGTGATTAAATATTTGAATTGATTGACAGCCCTAGTTTCAACATATTAGTGACGTTCAATGTTTAGTGTGGACTTTTACACCCTAACTTAAGAGAAAACTTACATACAGCTGGTGAAACAGGCAGCTGTTCTTTAAGTCTTACGCCGTCAAAAAGCTAAAAGAGCATTATACTCTTGAACCAAGACTGGGATCTTGGAGGCATCACAATGTTAA
>CAKAOH010039946.1:9156-30431 GCA_916701665.1 Sebastiscus tertius
CACACACACACACACACACACACACACACACACACACACACACACAGATGTACGCAAACTCGTGGGTATAAAAATGTAGCTGTTACATGAAAACAAACCAAAGAACAAGAAGCACACACACACACACACACATATTACAGTATTTCCTGCAGTGCTATATGATGGTTTCAAACAGTGAATGAATAAAGAATCAGATAATTCTGTAGGACGGTTTCTACCAAAAACAAGAGATGGAGCCTAAAATCAGTGTTGGATTTCTTTTAACTAAATTTCTCCAAACTGAACCAACTACTTTAAGGGCCCTTTCACACCGTTCTTGTTTGATCCAAACCAAAATTACAGGTGTGAAACCTCCCCCGGTACGACAACCACGGTCCGGACCAAACAGCCAAACATCCGTCGGACAAAAAGAGGTGGTCTAGGTTCAGATCAAACTGAACCGGGGTTTAGGTTCTTTTATGTTGTCAAAACATTTTTTTGAATGGTTCGGACTTTCGGACTAGTTACAGGAAGTTCTGGCAGGCTGTCGTCAGAACCGGCACACGGTAGACTTTATAAAGAGTCAGTTGTAAAAATCGGACACTTTTCAATCATTTTCCAAGAGTATATATATAAAGTATCTAAAATTAGCTCCACACTGACAACATTACAATGTATTCATTAGTGATGAAAACAGAATAATATAATACTCTAAAATAATATAACACTGAAAGGAACTATTCTGCATATGGAGTACTTTTACTTTTTATTAGAGCTCTCAATTGATTAAAATATCTAATCGCGATTAATTGCAATTTTTCTTTATGTGTTCAAAATGTACCTTAAAGGGAGATTTGTCAAGTATTTAATCCTCTTATCAACATGGTAGTGGGCAAATATGCTGCTTTATGTAAATGTATGTATATATTTATTATTGGAAATCAATTACCAACACAAAACAATGACAGATATTGTCCAGAAACCCTCACAGGTACTGCATTTAGCGTCAAACATATGCTCAAATCACAACCCATTTTTATTTACATATCTTGAGGTCAGAGGTCAAGGGACACCTTTGAAAATGACCATGCCAGTTTTTGTCTGGAGCGTTACAAACTAGTATGACATGGTTGGTACCAACGGATTCCTCAGGTTTTCTAGTTTCAGATACCAGTATCTTCACTCCAAACTGAGCCCGTTACAACCTCAAAAACGCAAGGTGCATTAATGCGTTAAAGAAATCAGTGGCATTAAAACACATTTGCGTTGATGTTATTATCGCGTTAACTTTGACGGCTCTACTTTTTATACTCACACACACACACACACACCTCCTCCCTACCAGCCCTACATTTGTTGACAATGTTCCTTTATTACATAATTTTGATCATCTTTTAGCTCTGACATCAGAGTCAGGCTGCTGCAGAGAAAGAAGCTTTCTCATGGAGATTAAAGTGGAGGCTGGAGGTGTGTGTGTGTGTGTGTGTGTGTGTGTGTGTCAGAGGGGGTGTTGGGGGTTCCCTGAAAACATTTCCTCATGTTACAAAACCCAGAGAAGCCCACCGCCGGCCCACAATGCATCACTACACACCACAGAAACAACGGCACTGCTGGGGGAGAGAGACAGAGGGGAGGAGGAGGATGGGGGGGTCCAGACAGAGAGGGGCAGAGGTCAAGCTGTCTGTGAGGAGGTGGGAGAGGGGGGAAGAGGAGGAGGAGGAGGAGGAGGAGGTGACCCGGGGCTCTTCATAGCCTGAATAGAAGCTCCCGCCGGGCTCTCAGTGTTTGGACGTCTGCTTTTGTCCAAAATACTTGTTCCTCTTTTCTGCTTCTATGGACGTAATCTGCTCCACACTTCTCCTCCGGACAGCAGGAGGAGGAGGAGGAGGAAGAAGAAGGAGAGTTATGACAGGATTAGGGGATGAAGAGGAAACGAAGAGAGTGAGGAAGTGTAGAGGAGAAAGGGAAAAGGAAGGGTGAAAGAGGAGAAGGAGGACGTAACGGGAGAAAAGGAAAGGTGGGAGAACTATCGGATTATAAACAGGAAATAGAAGATTTAAAGAGAGTATATTGGAGAGGAGGAGGAGGTGAAAAACAAGGAGGAGAATTAGGAGAAGAGGAAGGAAAGAAGACAAAGTGTAAAAGGAGGAAGAAGAGGAGGATAGAGAGGGTGAGGAAGAAGAGGTGGTGAAAGGAAAAAAGAGAGACAAAGAGAAGGAAGTAGGAGGTGGTTAGGAGGTAGGAGTAGAGAAGGAAAACTTAGTGAGAATAAACAGAGGAGAAGAAGAGTGGAAGATGAAGAGGAGGAGGAGGAGAAGGAGTGATCAAGAAAGATGAAGGAGAAAGAGAGAGAGTGAGGAAGGAAATAAAAGACATGAGGAGAGAGGAGGAAGTGAAAATGGAAGAGATGGAGGGTGTAAGCAGAGGGAGAAGAGAGAGAGGTGAAGAAGAAACTATATTCTGGTTTATTTGGATTCATACTATTACACTGAAACCAGATGTTTAAACTGGTTTTGACTTTTCTGTTTTCTTCAATTTTGATTGATTGATTGAGTTTTTGAGTTCTTGTAATTAATGTGGTACTTTTTAAAAGGAACTTATTAATTTTTTACTGTATTATTATTATTAATATTCAACTGTATTATAACACACAGTTTATTTTGACTCAATCCCACACACACCATCCTGCTGCCAAAAACACTCACTAGAACACCAAATGTGGATTCACCCGCTGCTGAAAATAGTCCCCAACTAATGCCCTATTTCCTCCTGTTTGTTTGATACAAACAGTGACCTGCTGTTTTAGGAAATTACTGAGTCTTTTGTAAAATGTAACTATATATTTGTGTTTTTAAAGATTTACGTCTTCAGTAGGAACCAATGGGCATCAAGCTGAGAGAGATATATGAAAAATACAGAATAGTTAATAATCCTTAAAATATAGGGCCATCAATCAATTAATTAAAGAAATTAGGGGCGTTAGAACAAATGTGCATTGACTTTGACATCCCTAGTAAAATATAGATATTCTAAACCCACATTTAGTTAAAACAAATAAAACATACATTACCAGGAGATACTGATGGTCTCTACAAAACAGAATTAGTCATAAAAGCGTATTGTGTATTAAGTGTATTTGCTTTAAACCTCTGCAGGAGAACTCCCAGAATGCTCAGCTGCAACAGCAGACAGGGGTCAGGCCAATCGTTGACGAATACATTTCCTGCTTTTATTTTTTCCTCTGGAAACAGGAAACGAGCAGTAAATGCCCTTTTGATACCTGACTGGAGTTTCTCTCTCTGCTCTGCTCCTCCACTCCTCTCCCTGATGCACCAGAAAAAAACCTCCAATTAAGACAAATCTGTCCTCCCTGACGCCCCCCCCCCCAACCCCACCCACCCCCCTCCCATCATGCCTTTCTGTTTCTGTTAAATCCTCAGCAGCTCCTGTCTCTCTCCGGTCTGCAGCCTCGGGCCGGCCGGGCCTTCCACAAACCACACAAAGAAAGAAATAAACAGAGAGAGCAGCAGTGAAACCAGCAGCGTCTCTGCGGTTTTAATTTGGCATTGTCTTCCTCTGACGCCCCGAAAGGCAACAAGATGAAAAAAAAATACAAGAAAAAATCTAAAAACACACACACATACACACACACACACACACACATACACACATATATCAGCCGCCCCCCACCACCTCCTCCTCCACCTCCTCCTGCGCTGCAAACAAACAAGACGAGCAATCGCATTCGGGCGCAAAAGAGTGGAACCACATCAAACACAGATGATAATCCTTTCTGGATCCGCGCCGCGTCCTCCTTACTATTAATAGTGCTGGAAGGAGGAAAGAACATTATGGCTTTAATTTATTTATTGTGTCGACGTATTAAACAGACGTCGACTCCGAGGTCCCTCTCGCTAAATTAGAAACAATATCAAATCCGGCTTGGTTTACTGATAACCTATTTATGAAGCGGATCAGAACGTGGCTTTTTCACCCCTCCAGCTTGGCCCCTCCAAACCCCCCCATCCTCCCTCATGATAATCACATACTGAGGCATGTCAGAGAGGGGGATTCTGGGAGGTTTGGTGGTTTTCCAGCTGAGGGTTCAAATCAGAAACTATAAACTGCGGAGAGTATCTCCATAAAACATAAAACTGCAGTTACCATGATGCACTGGGTTAGTTCATCACAGCTGAGACTGAACCGCCGCTAAGACAAAACCGGGAGCCATCGCAGGGTCGCTGCAAGGCCTCGTGTCCTGACTACGCATGCAACAACACAAACCACAGTGCAATGCACACACAGATACTTTAGGCAAAGAACGTATATTGTCAAGAAGTGAAAGTCAATTGTTCGTTCCATTGCAACATCAGCGCCCAGCAGCAAAGCTACGCTTCCGCCATTTTGGACTGAAAGCAACAACTGGACGCCAATAAAAAATCCGCCTACAAGGTGCCGCACAAAAGTAAAACTAAATTATTTCTATTCTATTGTCATATTCTACCAAAATTGCCTTTGTCGAACAATAAAATATTATAAATATAATAAGTCTTTCAGTCCAAAATGGCGCCAGCAACTGTTGTTGCAGCAGCTGAGTTTCGTCTCTTTGCTTCTATACTCTTTGTTGTAGGTCAAGTACGTAAAACATTCTTGAACATCAGATTAAATCATCAAACGTGAGCATATAAAGAGGAGGTCGGGGTAAACGGTGTCAGTATGAGCGAGTCAGCACAGTGATAGTGAGAAGTGGCAGGTTACAATGGCCGTGCTGAACTCATGCATGAATATGTGCGTTGCTTCATCAGAACAAAAGGAATCAACAACATGTAAAGCAGTTTTTTTTCTTGAAAACACAAACTGTGAAATGAACAGCAACCAAATCAGCTCTACACACATCTCAAGACTAAGAAGCATTATTACAGCGCATCCTGGTGCCGACCTGAGCTGCAAATGTTCCTTCCTCAGTTTGACTCCTGCCTGGGATCTTGCTGCATGTTGTCTCACATTTCTCTCTCCCTTCATTTCATGTAATCTCTCTATAGTTCATCCAATAAGGAGTAGGGAGTAAGGAGGAGGATAAGGTGAGTAGGAAGAGGTGAGGAGGAGGAGGATAGAGTGGATAAGGTGAGTAGGAGGAGGAGGAGAAGGAAGAAGGGGTGAGGAGAAGGAGGAGGAGAAGGAAGAGGGGGTGAGGAGGATGAGGATAGGGAGGATAATGTGAGAAGGAGGAGGAGGAGAAGGAGGAGGAGGAGGGGGTGTGGAGGAGGAAAGAATGGGGAGGAGGATAGGGAGGATAAAGTGAGGAGGAGGAAAAGGAAGATGGAGTGAGGAGGAGGATGAGGAGAGAAGGAAGAAGAGGATAGGGAGGATAAGGTGAGGAGGAGGAGGAGGAGGATGACAAGAGAAGGAGGAGGAGGAAAGGGTGAGGAGGAGGAGGAGGAGGATAGGGATTAGGTGAGGAGGAGGGGGTGAGGAGGAGGTGAGGAGGAGGATGAGGAGAGAAGGAGGAGGAGGATAGGGAGGATTAGGTGAGGAGGAGGAGGAGAAGGAAGATGCCTCGAAGTCTTCGCCAGCCTCAAGAGCTTTATGTGATACTGTGTAAAGGTTGTGCATACACACACACACACACACACACACACACACACACACACACACACACACACACAAACACACACAGTGCTGCAGGCAGGAGAGGTCAGAGGTCAAACTGGGTGGGTGGAGCAGAATGGATACTATTTGAAATTGAAAGGAATAATGATTACTGTTAGTGTGTGTCTGTGTGTGTGTGTGTGTGTGTGCGTGTGTGTGTGTGTGTGTGTGTGTGTTTGTGTGTGTGTGTGCGCGTGTGCTTGTGTGTGTGTGTGTGTGTGTGTGTGTGTCCTCTTTCTTTTCTTGATCAAATCTGAATGAAGCCGTTAACGTTTTTCCAAATGAATTCAAATCCACGTGTTCTCAGAAGCTGCTGCAGAATCCAACGAGCGTGAGATTTGTGTTCATTAGTTGACGTCGACATCGATGGGAGGAGCGTCTGAGTCGGAGGAATGCGCCGAAAACACGAGCGCACATCTGCTTCTCAGTAACTCAGAAATAACAGATGATAATGAAGTGCTAAAAGATGCAGCGGTGCAAACGGTAGAGGAACAAACAGCATCAGGTCGGGTACCATAGCACACTACATGATGATCTGGGAGCCAGGAGGTGAAAGGTCAGAGGTCACAGCAGCAAGTTCTGCTTTAAGCTGAGAGTGATCATGCTAAAAGATGATGAAGAGGAGGAGAAAGAAAGAGGAGGATAACAAGAAGGAAAAGGAGCTAAAGAAAGTGACCAAGGGATGAAAAATGAGGGGAATGGAGATGATGGAAGGATGAGGAACAGGAGGAAGAAAAGGAAACAAAGGATAAACTGGAGATGAGGAGATTTTTGTCAATTAATTTCTTAATAATTAAAACTGGACTAATATAAACTAGACTAGCCTAATATGTAAAGTGCTTTTGTGAAATAAAAATAGACTGATATGTTCAGGATTTTCTTTGACTGATGTCCATTTCAGGATGAAGATGATGACTAAATATGATTTAAACTCACACTGACTTTGATCTCGTGACCAACTCTTAAAAAAAGCTGTCAAAACGAACACAGGAACAGAAAAAGATGAAGAGGAGAGTGATGAAGATGAGGAGGACGCGTTGGAGGTCTTACAGAATGATTCCACTCACATTTCCCCCATTTGATAAGTTCAATAAAGTTGACTAGAAATCACTGCAAAAGGAGGAGGAAGACAAGGAGGAGGAAGAGGAAGAGGAGGAGAAGGAGGAAGATGCAGATGATGATGAGGAAGATGATGAAGAGTCGGAGGTCCTACAGTGTGACTTCAATCCCATTTTGCAGCGGCTGAAGAAAAAGAAAATCAATGGTAATGGCTTTGCAGCAGGCGAACCTTCAGCTGGAATTAGAGGCAGCAAACAGAATATTGGAGACGAACCCACCGACTTCCCACAATGCATTGGTTTCCTCCCTCCTTGCTGCTAACCATCAGCTGATCTATGATGTTGTTTTTATATTGTGAGGGTTTTCTTAATTTTAAAATAAAGATAACAGGAGAAAAGAGGGGGAGACAGGAGAGGAGTGGAGAGGATATGAGGAAAGGAGGTAAGGAGGGAGGAGAGGGGAGGAGAGGAGGAGACAAGAGAGAACTGGAGAGGAGATATGAGGAAAGGAGGTAAGGAGGGAGGAGAGGGGAGGAGAGGAGGAAACAAGAGGGAAGAGGAGAGGATATATGAGGAAAGGAGGTAAGGAGGGAGGAGAGGAGAGGAGAGGGGGAGACAAGAGAGGAGATATGAGGAAAGAAGGTAAGGAGGGACGAGAGGGGGAGACAAGAGAGGAGTGGAGAGGAGATGTGAGGAAAGAAGGTAAGGATGGAGGAGAGGGGAGGAGAGGGGGAGACAAGAGAGGAGTGGAGAGGAGATATGAGGAAAGGAGGTAAGAAGGGACGAGAGGGGGAGACAAGAGAGGAGAGGAGAGGAGATATGAGGAAAGAAGGTAAGGAGGGAGGAGAGGCGGAGACAAGAGAGGAGAGGAGAGGAGATATGAGGAAAGAAGGTAAGGAGGGAAGAGAGGGGGATACAAGAAAGGAGAGGAGAGGAGATACGAGGAAAGAAGGTAAGGAGGAAGGAGAGGCGGAGACAAGAGAGGAGAGGAGAGGAGATATGAGGAAAGAAGGTAAGGAGGGAGGACAGAGGAGGAGAGGGGGAGACAAGAGAGGAGTGGAGAGGAGATATGAGGAAAGGAGGTAAGGAGGGAGGAGAGGGGAAGACATGAGATGAGTGGAGTGGAGAGAAGAAAAGGAGGAAGGAAAGGAGGTAGAGAGGAGAGGAAACAAAGAAAGAAGGTAAGAAAAGGAGAGGGACAGGAGAGGAGAAAGGAAGATGAAAGGGAGACAAAAGAGGAGAGGAGGATTTAAGAAGAGCAGAGTTTAAGAGAAAGGAAAGGAGGTGAGGAGAGAAACAGAGAGGAGAGGAAGGTAAAGAGAAAGTAAAGGAGATAAAGAGGATCAAGAAGGTAAGAAAGGGTAAGGAAGGGAGTTGAGGAGAGGAGAGGAGGTTTTGAGTAGAAACAGATGAGAGAGGCGGTGGGGGGAGTTTGAATTAGAGCCAGGAAAGAACATTAACTCTACACACACACACACACACACACACACACACACACACACACACACCAGCAGGATCTTCTCCTCACACACACTTGTTGCTGATCAGGCTGTTCTCGTACACCGTTTGGAGATATACCTGTGAAAGAGTCACACTGTAATTGGTATATAGCCCATGAAATCAATCCGTATGTAATCCACGGAACTGAACCAGGAAGTAGAAAGAGTAACAAACGGCGTGTAGTGAGGAGGTTGTGGTGGATGGGTCGGTCAAAAATCACTAGCCCTTTGCCCAGGAGACCGGTGAAACTGGTGAAACCAGAAATCAATGTTGATTTATTTGTCACGTAACTTCCGTATTTAAATTAGTCCACTTCCGGAGATATTTTAACCCAGACCACCATCTTTTCCTAAACCTAACTAAGCACTTTTACTTTGAAAAGACTGGAGCGGAAATTGACACATGCGTCACGTGTCATTGGACATTTGTAGGAAAACGCATGAAAAAGGAGGAATACATTTTTGTAAGATATGATATGAGCCGTTGTATGAGGATCTGTTGTGCTGACATGGTGTGTGTGATGTGTGTTTCTCTTCTGTCACTGTGGGGACTGCATTGAGAGACTGCAGATGAAATGAGCTTTAAGTTAAATGTGGTAACATCAAACGCTAACACTTCTGTTAAATGTTTAGAAATGTGAAAAGTGCCGAAAGTCGAGATACAAGTACTCGTACAGCATCAACAAATCAACGTGCTCAAATATTATTTTACAAAACAAGCTTGTTTGTTGTAATTTTAAAACAGTTTCTATTACTCTGATATATATATTTTACAGTAGAATTCATTATTTAATTTCAGTGGTAAAAACAACAACTACAATATTTATTACAGTGCCACTATTACTACTGCACAACCACCAAAGAGTTACCACGGCAACACACACACACACACACACACACACACACACACACACACACACACGTATCATCTGTTGCACACATTCCCTGCAACCAGATCCCCCTGCGTGTATGTGTGTGTGTGTGTGATGACATCATGGCTGACAAGGCTTAACCCCTTCTGAGGTGGCGAGAACTCAACGACCTGAGGGAGACGAGAGAGAGAGAGAGAGAGAGAGAGAGACAGAGAGAGAGAGAGAGAGAGAGAGAGAGAGAGAGTCTGAAGTGTCTTAAGTCGTCTGTCAGGTCTAATGAGGCTGATTCTGTTGTGTGTGTGTGTGTGTGTGTGTGTGTGTGTGTGTGTGCGCTTGTTAAGGCTGTCATTAACGAGTGTATTCCTTAAAATGAAACAATATTACCTGTCAGAGACGAACTTACTGAGGTCATGCCTGCATTCTTTCTCCGAGTTTGTGGTTTTCAAACACTTGCTGCACATTCTTTAAGCTAATTCCAGTTTAAAAGGATTAAATATATTTAAATGTGGCCTCTTCAAGGCCTTCCGTTCATTATCTATACCCCCCTCTATCTAGCAGGCTGACGGCAGGGCTGAGCTTGGTTCACCTGGACAGGTGCCTAGTTCACAGCTGACACACACAGACAGACGTTTCACTAACACCTATGGGCAATTTAGAATTAACAATTGAAGTTGAGTTTTTGGCAACTAGTAGCACTATAGTCATTGTTTTGTTTGTACCGTGCACGCATGTGCTACGATACACTTTCCTGCGGTTTGTTTCAATGTATTCCACTCTGAAAGTTGGTGGCAGAAACAATGTGCCATTTGTGAAGATTATCTTGCTGAGCAAAACGTGTAAGTATTGTAAACCTTTCTTTGCCACAGAGTTTATTTTCTGCAGTAATCCCAAAACCCAATGGGAAAATCTCACTGGCTTTTTGTAGAGGGAACCAGGGTGATGCCAACTTCCTGGTTGGCCTCAACGCTTATGGATAGAGGCTGGGACACAGTCTTGAGCTATAGGGTATGACGCATGTGCAGTGTAACTAGAGCTGCAGTTGTGCGTTGCTATTGGCTCAATTTCGGCGAGTGCAGAACAGAGTTTACTGCGCACGTGTTGTACCCCAAAAATATGACATGATGATGACGTGTGACCTCTCCTCTTTTCACCCTCCTAGGTTGGCCTACAAAAATGAGTCACCCCTGCAGCACTCTATAGGGGGATGGGGTTGGACTAGAACTCATGGCTATGACTCTGCTACCATTGGCTCTTTGTCACAGGTTTTTCCATTTCCACTTGTTTATTTCAGAGATAAGATATTTAGAGGCCTGGAAAGGTAAAAGTTCAATTTCTTTCATATCCCCTATCGTCTTGTAACCACTCAGATTTATTTGATTTATTCGAAGGTGTCCTGACCTCCTGTTGCTTATTTATAGCCACGGTCAGTTACAGTTCAGACGATATAAATACACACTTTTATTTTATGTTTCTCAACTAATCATCAGAGAAAACATCTTATTTTTAATTTAATATAGTCATTGTATTTAAAACACCTGTCAATTAGGGAGTAATAGCAACATCCAATCACGTGTTGAGAGTTGGTGGTGGGCGGAGCTACAGTTTAAATCACTGATTGGAGCTTTAATGCAGAAACAGAATAATGTATGACAGGGGGGAAAAGTCATGTCTGTTTGGGTGAAGGGCGGTTGGGGGTGAGGAGTGTGGGGTGAGGCAGGGGAGGGAGGGGGGCTAAATGCTGTGAGGGTTTTGGGCCTCTCCTCCTGGAACAGAACATTCCTGCGTTATCCTCTTTTACCTCCTGATTCACTGGAACAGAGAAGCCAGCAGACATGATGAGATTAACTCCCCCACCACCACCCTTCCTCCATCCTCCACCGACACCCTCCTCTCTCTCTCTCTCTCTCTCTCTCTCTCTCGCTCTCTTTCTCTCTCTCGCCCTGTCACTGTATTCTGGTCAGTCTTTCGCTCTTCTCTTTCGTGCCTCCACAATGAAACAAGTCGATATGCTAAAATGCATGGCTATATCCACACACACACACACACACACACACACACACACACACACACACACACACACACACACACACACAAAGAGAGACATATAACAAGATTTGCTATTTGAATATGTCCATGTGCATACATACAGTACTGTATATGTATGTTTGTATGTGTGTGTATATACCTGTATGAACCGGTCAGCACCTCAGTCCAGTCAGTGATGATAAAACTCTCAGCAATCTGGCCAGTCAGCTTCATGCCTGTCTTGGCACAGTAGGTCTGTCCATCCACACTGCGTACTGACAGTTTCTATATACACACACACACACACACACACACACACACACACACACACACACACACACACACACACACACACACACACACACACACACACACATCTAGAGGTGGAGTATATTTTCTTAGATTATTTTACATACCATAAAATCATCCTTTACTTCTAGTTTTCTGTTTTCTGAGAAAGTTGAATTATATATTAGTTTTGTGTTCTGCTTTTGTTTTAATTTCCTGTTCATACAAACTCAACACTTCCTCCATGTTCACCTGTTGTCTTTATAGATTCAGTATAATATCCATTTCCACTGCACTAATTCCAACAGTCATGTCACTCACCACTCTGCTGAAAACTGTCTAACAGAAATAACGGGTTCCACTCACTAATTATGTCCAATAGCTTCGGCTTTGCAGTATTTTTGATCACTGTTAAGCTACAAGCAGCAAAATTAAACACTTCCTGCCCAGATGTTTCACATTAAAAGCTCTCCGGCAGATACAAGCACATAATCCCCTCCATTTATTGGTAAACTTAATGTGAAATATCTGCAGGAAGGAAACGGCAAAGTAGAATAACTTTGTTATTAATAATTATATATAATAATTATGTTATAATAAAGAATGAATAAAAACAGGTTTCGCTCACTAATTATGTCCCATAGAGTGTTGCTGGGATGATGATTTTTGTAGGCCAACAGGAAGTTAGCATCGCCCTGGTTCCCTCCACAAAGAGCCAATGAGATTGTTCCATTGAGTTTTTTGGGTTATTGCAGAAAATACGCTCTGTGGCAAACACACGTTTATGATACTTACACAATTTGTTCTGTAAAATAATCAAGAATACCACTTTTGTGATTTTGAAGTGTGAATGCAATCGCCAGGCAACGGTCTGCTATAAAGAAATAACAGGCCGTAGAACACCGTGATGACCAATCAGAATTGAGTATTCAACAAAGCTGTGTAATAACTGGGAATAATGAATGAATATAAACTGTATTTGTGTAAAAAATAGAGATGTTTTTGAGGAATGAATGGCTCATATACCGCGTATTCTAACGAAAACAGGAATCTTATTTTCAGGCGATTACACACTTAGGAAAACATACTTATTAATATTATATTCCAATTTCTGCCAATAGATCCCCCTAAATGCTACACATTGTTCCTTTAAAGGGTCAAAGGTTGCCGGCTGGGAGGGGCCTCCCTGCTGACTGTGGAGATTGCCTCACAGTTAAGAGTCAGCAAGTTTCTGTGAGGAAACAGTTTCAACAGAGGAGCACAGCTTCATCATCAGACCAGAGGTCAGATATCAACCAAGTTTAATATTATTATTATTATTATGATTATTATCATTAATAATAATTATTATAATAATAACTTGAATTAATGATGGACAGTTTAGTGCAGCTCTGTTTACTCACGTCTGATACTGTTTCATGTTTCAGTTTCAAAGTACCTCAAAGTACAAATATTATTACAACAAAATGCAGTTTAACATCCAACCAGTGCAAAGTGGATATAGACATTAAAAAGGGTTTTCAATTGAATATATAAATGCATAGGAAATGTTTAGTGTTGTTTGGTTTTTACAGCCAAAATAAAGTGTTTTATTCATTTCTATCTTCTTTTTTATATTTAATACTGAAACCAAAAAGTCCTTTTAAAATAGTAAGAAAGCTATCAAAACATTTGAATATGCTCCATTTGGTTATCAATACATTTAAATAAATCCCCACGGCTTTGTTATGCCTTATAAATGACTTGGTTTTATTCAATTTAAATGAAGAGACAATTGTCGGGCAACGTGACATGAACTGATGGATGATGAAAGTGTGTCAGGGAGTCAGAGAGATATTTCAGCTGTGGATGAGCAGGGCAGTGTTGAGACAGAAAGCGGCCGTTTCACAAGATCCAGACGGACTGAAACTCTTCCTCCTCCTCATCTTTTCACATTTGAACGGCCAACGTTCAGTTAACATGAGCAGTGGTGAAAAGGTGAAGTAAGGTAAAGGCCTTTCACTGACTAGGACTCTACAACGAGGTCTCTCATTGGCCGAGCCTCTATGGACACACTGGAGGACATCAGGGTCATCTCTGCATCCTGATAGAAGATCTCGTCTCTTTCTGTTTTTGTGCTTCCAGACTCCCTCTGTTCCTCCCCCATCCTCCCCCTTCCTCTGATCTTGTCAGATGATCTGTTAGCCTCCCCTGTTACTCCTGTTACTCCTGTTGTTTCTGCTGCTGTTTCTTCCTCAGCGCCGAGCCGCTAATACACCGCAGCGCGCCGCTAATGACCCGCAAAAACACAATAACAAACGCCTGCTTCTCATATGCATATTTAATGGAGACAGCTGAACAAATTACATATTTATGGATTATAAGATCAGGAGGGGAAGGAGAAGGGGGGATGCATGATGCCATTAGCGATGCAGACAGGTACGAGGGTCCCATCTGCACCAGCATCTGTACAGCAGGAGGGGCCCTGGGGCCCGGCGGGGCGGGGAGACGCCTGTTACCACCAACAGTACTGAAGTACTTCCTTGTTAACAGGACAAACTACGGGACTGAGTACAAAAACAGACTTGTAACATCCTTGAGTGTATACAAGTGTTCAGAATGGAGCTACGGCCCCTCACAGAACCTCGTTACAGTACCATGTACAAGTACTAAACCTTGATAAAGTCAGGACCACCCTCACTGCTCACCAAAGCTCCACACATTCTCTATTTCTGCAGGATTTTATTAGCGTGAACATGTTTCTCATCCAAGTTCTTCAGGTTCGCACATCAACGGTGAACCTGAAGATCAGAGCATCTCGTGCAGAAATAAAGAGAACCCTCTAGAGATCTGGGGCTGAGATCAGACTTGATCGAATAACGTCAGGATGTGCAGGGCCTCAGTGGCTGTACACATCCTTGTTGAAGTTCTCTTTAAATATACAGGAGCTTGTTAAAGTACAGAACCTTTAGTAGTAAGAGTTCTTTGGAAAAAACTATTGCAAAAATCTGCCAATAAAAGGTAATAATCTAAAAGGTAATAACCTATTAATATTGTGTTTGAAAGACAGTAATGCCAGAGTGATCCCTGCATGTGTGTGGAATTAAGCATGGTTTCAACACCAGCTACACAAATCTGAATCCAAATGTCTGGACCTCCCTGAACTTACAGACTTATGGACTTAAGGGACGCATTCCCGGTAAGTTTGCAAGTATCGAGGACTGTGAAAATCCACAACTCATGCAGACTTTCTGGAGGTCTCTGGGGGTGCAGACTTCACCTGAATGATTCGAAGTAATATAGATGGAACAATACGAGGATTCTCATTTGAAGGTTTAATGTAAATATAATATTATTGCAATTGAAAATAAGCAACAGAGCTTCCACATATCTTGCATAAATATCAATACTGTTACTGTTAAGGGTTACGCAGTCAAGAACATGTTATCACATCGACGGGAATGATCTTAAAAGTGGCCAACCTCTGGGTCTGAGAAGTGAAGCCAATGTGGAAGTGCCTTAAACTTGTATTTCCTTAATTCTGCAGAAAATTATGTGTAGGCCAGGAATCTCTGCAGCACGACAATAATTCATTTAAAATGGTATTTTGAAACACATTTCACCTTTAAGAAATATTGCGCTTCCTGCGATTTACAAATTGCAGTAGGCCACATGCGATTTCAATCAAATTTCGATTCATTTTGCCGCTCTACTTGCATTCTTACTAATGGCCAGCAGGGGGCGAAAAAGAAGTCTGGTTGTATAGAAGTCTATGAGAAAATGAGCCTACTTCTCTCTTGATTTATTCCCTCAGTAAACATTGTAAACATGAGTTTATGGTCTCAATCTCTAGTTTCAAGTCTTCTTCAATACAGCATGATGTTCATTTAGTAAATGATGGTCCCATTTAGAGTCACATAGACCATAAAGCAGGGGACGCTTTAGGGCGGGGCTACCTTGTGATATTTTCGTCTTAGAACTTTAACCGTTAGAGAGTGTGTTAATTGTAATATTTTGGTCGCCTAAAAATGTCTTATTCAGTGTTTGGTTGTACTTAGTTCCACCCTTTCGTGTCACTTCTGGTGCCAAAAAAACAAGATGGCGACGGCCAAAATGCCGAACTTGAGGCTTTAAAACGGCAGTCTACAAACTGGTGTGTGACATCACGGTGACTACGTCCACTTCTTATATACAGTCTATGAACTAATCTTATCTAGCACATTTTATTCCCTCGTTGTCCAGTGCCCTCACAGACTTCATGTGGTGACAGTGAACATGGAGTTCAAGGGGACTGGAGGGTGGACATTTGGATTCAGCCAAACAAACATTTCCAATGATGTGGAAATGAACACGCTCTACTCTGGTGGGATGAAACACTCGTTTTCTACATCACTGTGTAGCCAATTCACTCCATAACATCCCAACTACCCACCTGAGTAACTCAGCCAGTAAGAAGCTCAAGCTGTTATTAACTACACAGAGTGAAACAGGTTGTTACTCAGGCAGCAGAGTCTGGTGGAAAGAGAAAGAGACATACAGAGAGAGAGAGTTCTCCTCCTCAGTATTCAGAGTGGATTACTGCCTGTGTCTCCCCAAGCTACCGGCCCATTACAACACTCAGACTCACCCCCCCCTCGTTTTTATATTAATTAAGATTTCAATTAAAGAGCCGGGGCCCCGAGACTTAACCCTTGTAAATTAGCGGGTAAAAGCCGACGTCATGAGGGATCATTAAAATGTTGTGAATCAGTCAGGACCTCTGGTTGGCTCGGACAGACCCGCTCCTCTGAGACAGACAGGAACTCTGATGCTGTGTGTTTTGTCATTTTGATGTGATTTTCTGAGTTTGGGTTGAGATCATTTCATGCCTGGAAGTGGCACTTAAGTGTCTTCTTTGGCTCGATTTATTTCAGTCTGTCCTTACGTCGCCGCTGTATGACTGCTGACTGCTGGAAATACGATCCTCATCATTTCTGTACCTGCTTTACAGGTTAATATGTCTGTGTACAGAATATAATGTCCTGCGGCAGTATCGAACTTATACACTTACGGTTTTAGATACTACTAAGATATTGCTACTTTGCTCTTGTAGGAAAATATTGTACCTTTAACTAATTATCTTTCAGATTAAACGTTTATAAAATATAATTTATCGTTGTCGATCAAAATACAAATTAGATAAATTAGCCCCACCTCCACCAGGAACAACATAAAATGCTTCTTATATATAAAAGCACAAGTAATAATATTACACATGTAAATATCTCTGATCTCTCTGAAAGGAACCTCACTTCATAAATACAACTATTATTATTTGATCAGGATTGACATTTTGCTGATAATACTTATACTGTTAATACTTTATTTTTACTAGGGCTGTCAAAGTAAACGCGATTAACTTAACATTAACGCAATCGACCTTTCAGGGGTTTTAGTGGGCTCAGTGTTAAAGCTGGAGTGAAGATACTGACATCATATGAAACTACTAAACCTAATGAATCCAACCATGTCATACTCGCTTGTCGCCAAGGAGGCTAAATAACGCTCCAAACTTACGCTAAATTTTGGCCATGTTATGATTGGAGCATATTGTTTTATGCTAAATGCAGTACCTGTGAGGGTTTCTGGACAATATCTGTCATTGTTCTGTGTTGTTAATTGATTTACAATAATGAATATATACATACATTTGCATAAAGCAGCATATTTACCCACTCTCATGTTGATAAGAGTATTAAATACTTGACAAATCTTTCTTTAAGGTACATTCTGAACAATAAAAAATGTGCAACTAATTTGCGATTAATCATGATTAACTATGGACAATCATGCGATCAATCGCGACTAAATATTTGAATCGACTGACAGCCTTAATCTTTACTGAAGTGAAAGTTTTGAATTCTGCCGCATGTTTCTAGCATCATTCTCTTGTGTGAAACCACAAACTTCTGTGGTTATGTAATTACAACCCGGCTTCTTGTTGGTGATCCAGAGCAAATCCCTTCCTCATATAAAACTTAAATAAAGACGTTTCTACGTTTGTATAGGAAAAGTCTTGGGAGATTTTTAAGAATTTATGGAACATGTAGGCAAAAATAAGGCCTTTCCAAGAGTTTCCCCACACATGCTTTAGTAAAGGACCTGGATACTTCTTGGTGTATTACTACCTACAGTATTACTGCAGCAAGCCTTCATGGTGCAAGTCCTTCACATTTATGGGATGTGATGATGTGATGATGGTGACCCGGTGGTCCTGTCTGAACTCGGTGTTCTCTGTTAATAACGGAGGTTATCACCACCGTCATCTTGTCAATGGTGAATTTTCAAGAGTGAACGAGCAGAAAAAAAGACTTTCAACGCTATGTGAACAGGAACATCTGCTCTGCCTTGTAAAGTACTTACAGCGGCGGGAGTGGTGGTGGAGGAGGAAGGGGGGGGGGGAAGTGGACGGAGAGTGACTTGTTTTGGAGCGCTAACAACCTTAACGAGGATAAGGTGGCTGATCCTCCAATGCTAGGCTCATTATTGTTGGAGGGGATTTGGAGCTGCTTTTTCCTGTCTGGTTGGAGGGATGGGGGGGGGATGTGGGGGGGGTTCGGCTCACAGGGGGGCCGTTGGTGGAGTTTGGAAGGGGCGGGGGTCTGAGACTGTGTCTGTCCTATTCCTCTTCTTACAACCAGTTTCTCAAACAGAAGCCGAAGTTGAAGCGTCAGCAAGAATGTAATGTAGTAACTACAGTGATGAAGATGAGTGCAGCTTCTTTTCTCTTTAGAAGTTCTTTATGTTTATATTTTGGAACATTTTCTGCTATATTTTTAGCCATCACATAAACTGGAAACACATTCTCACTCCTAACTCGTCAAGTTTGGTCAGTGTCCCTCAGCATCGGAGACTGATGTCAATATATGCTTCTTACATGTATGGTGTCCTTTCAAAATAAACTTCCATTTTCACCGGAAGTTAAGTTTAGGTAACACAACCTTAGTAAGATTTAGGAAACGGTCATGGTTGACGTTAAGTTCACTGGGTTAGGGTTAGTAATTCAACGTTACTCTTGGATTAGTGGTCTGCTGGTTAAAAGTCCTGAGTGTGTTTGACCCATCCACCATCTCACTGGTTTACACCTCTTGACTTACTCCTTCCGTTATTTATGTTACTAGATGTTGACTAGAAAGTGCACACTTGTCACATGAATTTTACATGACTGAATTTAAACAGAGAAAAATTGCCAACGACAACAACAATAGAATTCCAGAGGATTACCATAAAATCAACCCCAGTTCCACCTACTAGCTCTTTGGGGCTCTAGAACGTCCATAGTAAAAAACAACACAAAACAAAGGAAAACAAATGGCAGATGGCGAGAACTCTGGTGAGAACTCCACCTTTCATCATTTGTCATCATTAATAAACAATACCATATGTAACATTATTTTTATATGCTTTAGTGTATACCTTTTGAGTGTATACTTTAAGGTAGATAGTAGTCATCACTCAGTTAAACTTGATTTCTTTGCTCTTGTCTTTAGAAATGTCTTTCATATATATTCCACATCATTTTTCATACTTTTTGATCAAAATCCCAGTCTGTTAAATACCTGTATGTCAGGACAGATTTGTGGGAACATGTTTAATCAGAGTCATTTCTGCTGCTGTGGCTCGGTCTGTGTCATCATTGTTTAAATGTTAGCAGTTTTTAAACGTTGGACAGCTGGAGTGAAACAGAAGCATCTGCTGCAGCGAGATCTTCTGCCGTAAAAAGAGTGCTACACTTTTGAACTATCAGCACAAAAAGCAACCGAAACAGCGAGTTTCCTACAGACTGATTGGACTGAAGAGAAGTCGACTCGACTCTGGTCTGTTTGGAGGCAGCGGGTGGAGAAAAGACTTCACCAGCAGGAGGAGGAGAAAGTGGGAAGAGGAGGAAACCACAGCTGGTGTTCAACACATGGCTACTGCTTGTTGTGTCTCTCTTCCCCAAACACCAAAGTCTGCGATGGTTTTGGTGGGTGGAGGGTTCCTAACTCGAACCATACCAGCCTCCGCCACATTCCCTCTGTATGAAGCCTGATGTGGACTTAGAACATCTGAGACCGCCGAACATGCTGCTTGTGGTTTGTGTTGTGTTTGTACGAGAGGTCTTCACGGGTCCAAAATTTGGGAAATGGACCCACGGAAAACCAAACCAAACATGCATGAACCACCATTATTTTTAGAAGTAGAGTGAGATTAACCTGACCCGCCAGATGGTTTGTTACACAGAACCATCTGAGAAGCCGTCAATGGAAACTGTTTGGAAAAGGGCAGACAATTTAAAAAAATACTTGACAGGTGATTGGATAAACCATCTGTCAATCAAACTCTTGTCCCAGTCGGGAGAAGAGCAAAAACATCTGTTCCATCAAGAAAAGCCTTCAGTGCCGTTCTATATTCTGGCTTGTTGGACACAAATACATTACTTGAAGCCTGACAAGAATGATGTTTGTGTGATATGTGATCCCGCGATTCTCTCCTGATCTCATGATCTCGTGATAACGAGAATCCAGCTGCCGTGCAAAGTAAGAGGGATACTCGATCCAAAATAGACTTACAGATTATCTTTGGGTCTAAAATAGACCTGTTTGATTGAGTCATCTTTTAGTCTATAAGATATCATAAAATACAGAACATTGTGTGTAATAATTTCCCAGAAAGTAATTTTCTCATACAAGTTCT
This sequence comes from Sebastiscus tertius, assembly GCA_916701665.1. Lineage (NCBI taxonomy): Eukaryota > Metazoa > Chordata > Actinopteri > Perciformes > Sebastidae > Sebastiscus > Sebastiscus tertius. Next base: position 29,221 of record CAKAOH010039946.1, read on the forward strand.
CTCAAAAGTCAGAGGAGACATCTTCAAATGACTTGCTTTGTCCGACCACCAGTCCAAAACCCAAAGATAGAACTGTGAAAAAACTCCTCAGGTTGAAAAAGACTGGAAACAGACAATATTTGGTCATTTTGTTTGATGTGTGTAGGATTGAATGATAAAACGTTGTTGCAAAAGTACAATTTCTGTCAGTCCATTAAGTGAGTAATGGATTCAACTGAGTTCAACTGATCAGCCTGACGGTCCCAGGTCGGATGTTGAATACCAGGAACCACGTGCACTCATTGAGACTGAGTTTGTGCTGCTTGCTAAACAGCCAAAATAACAGCCGAGCGTTGTCGCATCGGCCGTGGGATCAACGCAACTGTAGTGAAGCGTAGACCACAGGAAGGCGTGGTGGAGGAGGAGGCGGATGAAGAGGAGGAGGAGGCAGTGGTGATGTAGCTGAGTATATGTGCAGGACACGTACAGCCTCGGCACAGTAAAATTCATGATCATAAAGTGCAGGCCCCTTGAATAAGTCAATGGAATAATCTGCTGCATCATGAGATAAGAGGCTGGATGAAAGAGAGGTGGGGGGGTCGATGGGGGGGTGAGAGACATGCAGTAAGAGAGAGAGAGAGTCGGGGTGGGCCCAGGCTTCTCATTAAGATTCTTGCGGTGCAGTGACTCAGCCCATTTTGGTAATGGAGAGCCCTGGCCACCTAAAGATGGAAATGGCCATTTCTCAACCCCTCCCCTCTCACACACACCCGCACATTTTATATATAAATTATCCCAAGCACTTACAAGTGGGGAAGGCTGGCGGAGGAACACTGCAAGGTCATTCTCAAATCTTTTGGACGGCCGGGATCGGGAGAGGAGTTTTAATGTGAGTGCAGGGAGAGGACAGCGAGCGAGGTGGAGCTGAAAACTTCTCTCTCCAGACGGCACTCCCAAATTTTATCTACGCAGCAGTACTGATACACTACGGACAGATTGATCTTATTACGGTATAGAGTCAGTTTAAAACCTAAAAATCATCAATTAAATAAAAAGAGTGATTAAAAGTGCTTGTACACAAGTACCAGAAACATGCAACTAGTGAATAATAAAGAAAGTTTGAACCTGATAAAGACTAACCATCACATTGACTGCACATTTCAGAGGCAACACACAACCCTGTCTTACACCTTTTTGTACTTTCTTAATGGGGGGGGGGGGGGGGGGGGGGG
>CAKAOH010039946.1:30475-46182 GCA_916701665.1 Sebastiscus tertius
CCCCCCCCCCCCCCCCCCCCCAGTCCGTACCTTTCATCCCAACATCTAGCAGGAAATACAGCACCTTAAGGAAAATACTATTCACATGAGCTCCAAAATCACAACTATATTTAAATCTAGAAATCCACTTTTGCCACCGTAAATTGACAGAAAACAAAGCCCATAATACAACATGTACCAACAGCATGATGAACAAGGGAGATGATGGTAAACACAAAACTGCCACATGGGTTAGAAAGTCTTTCTTGACAAAATAAAGAGAATAGGATCCAGAAGATCAAATTAGCTACATGCAAGGCCGACATATAAAACTAAATGACATGTGTAAAGTCTAATAACAGCCCTGTATCCTAAAATGTACGTTCCCATACAACCAACCTGTATTGTGAATTACGTTTAGAGGGAAATGCTTTTTGTCGCGGATTATGTTTGTTTTTGACGTATCACAAATACGTTTGTAATGATAGTCCGCGGAACACTGCGTAGGGAGGAGGTCGTGAAATTAAAAGTCAGTGTTCACTTATTTCAATTTACGTCCGTAGCTTACTAATATAACAAACATTACAGCCACACCATGATGGTTTTTTTATTAAACCTAAACAAGTAGTTTTGATGCATTTTTTGCTTTGTTTTGTTTAAATGTACAACGTGAACCATGTGTTTAAAACATAGACTGTATAGAAAGATGGACGGCTTCCCAAATTGAAGACAAAAAACATCTGGATCTCCCCCTGGTGGCTGGCTGCAGTATAGGTCATACACCCTGCACCCTCCATGTTAGCGGTTGGGACATGGGCCAAACTAAAAACTCAAAGTACGCATCAAAGACATTTTTCCCAAAGATGGTTTCTGTCATTTCAGGTAGTTCTTATCACACAAGTGTTCATTTTCTGATAAGTTTGGTTTTAATGAGTTATTTGAAGGCGGTGAGACGTCATGATTGACAGCTGTGAGTCTCTCTCGCTGACAAGCTGCAGTCGTGCTCGGCTCGCGATTTGTTACTGCGCAGACTCTGGCTCCAAATGACCTCAAAATCTCAAGATGGCAGCTCCCGTACCAGGATATTTTGGCTTCACCTCTGTACAGTGGGAGGAAGTGGGGACATGTCATCCATCTATAAATACAGTCTGTGGTTTAAAGCTGTTTAAAACTGTTTAAAACTGTGATCGTAATCCAGGAGAAAACATGTTTCCCCCAAAACGTAATAGAGAATGCAGTTCAGTTGTAAATGGGATGTCACTTTGTAGGAGACAGGTTTGCTAATAAACATCATTCTATGCTGCTAAGAAAAGTTAGTAAAGCTTAGTGCTGGATGATGAGGACAAAATAACCAGATATACTAATACTTTATGGATTATAATATTTCATAGTATCCTTGTCATGTCAAACTGGACTACGTGATAAAATCAAACACATTTTGGTATAAAGAAATAATGATATATATGATACTATAAATGGTTCTGATGGGTAGCTGACTTTGTGCCTATTTTAATTCACAATATTAATACACATACAGTAACTTGTTGTCCACCAGCTCTACTGAAGCTGCACGGCTGCCAGTTTCCCCACTACGTGAAACACAATATGGAGCTGAACCATTCAGACTGTTTGACCCTGTGTGTGTGTTTGTGTGTGTGTGTATGTGTGTGTCATGTGAGGACAGCAGTGTGAGCACATGAACAGGTTGACCGGGAACAGATCAGAGACTCTGAGCAGGATCAGCTCAAGTCCAATTCCAAGCTCCCAGAGGGGATTTAACCTGCACTTCACCACCTGGACCAGCCTCAGATACACTTCCCACCACCTCCACCACCTCCACCACCACCACCACCCAAACATGAGAAAGCAGAAGATGTGGTGATGGGAAGCTTCTTCTTAGTGTTAAAGGAAAAACAGATGTTGAGAAGAAGTGTATTCTGTGTAGTTTAGGATAACCAAATCCAGAAATAGAAACTAAAAAATAGAGAAATGAAACTAGTTCAGAAGCTCATCTGAAGGTGAAGGTGTTCACTGTTACATGACACCATGGTTGAGGGTTGTGTTGAGGACGCGGTGGAGCACAGGTGAGATCAGGTGACTGAGCAGAAAACAACACACTTATAATGAACGACAGACGGAGACTCGCAGCAGATTGTCGGTCGAAGAGGATTTTGTAAACTTGCTTCTTCTGATTAAAACCCGGAGCCGAGGACGTGACCCCCCACCTGAGGCCTGACCTGACAATACACCTGACCTCATCTCACATCGGCTGACTCAATCCCAACATGTAAACACGTAAGACTGACGGACAGATAGAGCGAAAGAGAGAGGGGGGAAGTGAGGCCACACTGGAGTTTGATCTTTTTATTTTGATTTTGATTGACGTTATCTCAGCTCTTTCTCCAGTTTTAACTACCATTTCTCAATAATTTGCTTCTTAATTTAAAATGATGTTTTAAAGATTATTTAGCAGCTACCTGCAGCTGTTCATTTTCTTTTACAGTCACAGTCAATGAGCAGCACAAAGCAGAGAGTAGACCTCTTATTAAAGCATTTTCAGATCAATATTTGGTTTTGATATCACAGGATTTAAAATATTGGATTCTGCGGCGAGTACTGTTAAAGTACAGACTGATTCTACTTACAGAATAGAACCCTCCATAAAATGTATGTATTCTTCTTTTGAGGAGCAGCTCCCTCACCTTCAGGATCTCCTACGTCTAAGTCTAATAGTTTGTAAAGGAATGTAACCACAGATCAGCACTGTGTGATGGGTGGTAAAAGAAGTCGTGTGCTTTCTTTCAAGACTCGGTCCAAACCGAGTATATGTCTGGACTCTATATGGTCAGTCTGGGAATTTGTGGTCATGTCTATGATGTTAAATCCAGCGGTATGTCACCAGGTCCGTCGAGGACACTAGAGGACACACTGCTCCACTTAACTAGACGTTGAAGCGGTGACGTACACGATGGTTGAATGCACCTGATTGGTTTTCTGCTCACCGTTTCAAACAGGAAACAATATGGTGGCCTGCTCGTAAACTTTCTGTTATTCCGTTTAAAAAATCCACCATAATTTACTTCTGAAAACATTTTAAGTGAGAAACAGGCTCTGCCACTGCTGAGTCTGGTTTCATTTCAGAACTAGATGGCCTCGTTTCACAGCTTGCTCCAAGTTTCGTGGGGCCAGACGCGTCACGCTGGATGGGCTCATTTGCATAAAGTTGAGATCGCTCAGGTGAGTGGAACCGCTGACACGCCCCCTGAAAAACGTAAACAAAGGACTGTTCCCAGCTTTTCATTTTGAAAGAGCTACAGCCAATGAGGAAACTCCAACACTCGGCCGACCAATCGTGTAACTTCCATCACTCAGTCAGTCACTCAGTGACAGACGTTTGTAGGGCTGACCCTCTGCGGTCCAGTCAAAACGGTGGAAACCAAAGTGGAAAGTACTTCAGACTGTTTTGAGGATCTGGTAATTCATCAGAGGTCTTCAGAGATATGGACATGAGTCACATGACTTGGACTTGAGTCAGACTCGAGTCACAAATTTGATTACTTTAAAAAGACTTGCACCTTGACTTGGACTTTAACACCAACGACTCGTGACTCCATTTGGACTTGAGCCTTTTGACTTGAGAATACTTGATACCTCCCCCCAAGCCCAAAGATTAAAAAGTATGTTATTTAAAAAGTGTGCCCCTAAGTAATTCATTTCGTGAATCAAATAACATCAACTAAAGTCGAACCTTTATTACCCAGATCCACTTTGTTTGAACAAATCAGGCAGCATCCAATCAAGTTGCAGGAGAGAACCATGAAGAACTAACATTACGTTACTGAGCACCAGTTAGAAAAAATGAAACCAACGGTAATTTTGTTTACGTACAAAAACTACGAGGGGGTCAACAAAAAAACGTGACTTGCAGTATGCAATGTGCGGGTCGAAAAGTTACAGACAGCGACGTAAATGGCATTATTGGTGAAGAGCGCATTATGACTTATCTAGGACTCGAAACTCAAAGTTTAGTACTCGGGACTTGAGTGCAAAGACTTAATACTTATTGTGACTTGAAAAACAATGACTTGGTCACTCGCTGGAAAAAAGCGTATTTTGCATTTTTATATTACACAAGACTAATGTGTCTATTTTGGGGTAAAATGCTTCTATCTCAAAAATGTCAACTTTTCAGGAGCTCTAAAATCTAAAGCGATACTTCCCGACCTTGAGATTAGAGATTGGGACACCGCCAAGCAGTCGCTAAACAAAAGTTCGGGGTCACCAGACATTTTTCAGATTTTTGCAGAATTCTTGCTTTTTTCTTGTGAAGTACTGGAGTTTTACCTCTGTAGGACAGTTCAAACTATAACACGCCAAAAGGTTTGATCTAAAGAGTTTACTGGCTGTGCAGCTGAAACATTTCCACTCTTTTAGTTTGAGGAAACTCCCTCTGTACCTTCTGCGGAAGAGGTGAAGCGAGGAGAGCGGCATCTCCTTCATGTTTCCTCTGCTGCGGGACTCTCAGGTTAATGGCTTTAAATCAGACAGGATTGCTGGATTACTCGTGGATTTCCTTCCTAATCGTGTTGGAGTGATCCCCCTCAGCCTGCTGTGTTTCCTCTCCAAACTGAAACACGAGGAGGGAGAACACGTCGACTCCTGCAGCCTCAGGTCACACCAATAAAACTGACAACAAGGAGAGCTGCAGCCTGTTTCTCCACCAGGTTCTTCTGTCTTACAACGACTCGGTTGCTCCGTAACTGTCCCTACATGACTTCACACATTCTAGCTGAACCACGGAGAAGAGCTTCTCCTCTCTGTGTTTGTGTAATTCTGCTGAGTGCGTTTAGCATCCTGCTATAAGACGAAGCAAAGCATCGTCACGGCCACAAATAACACGTTCACTTCAACTAGGTAGCAAAAGACGTAGTTTATCATTATTTTTCAAAACAATACATGAGCATTCTGACCTGAAGCCGTAATAAAGGCCGAAAAAAAAATCGTAAGTGCTTTCAAAAACCATCGGAAAGTACGGTATTTTGTGATCTGCCTCCTCTATGGTTTAGGTTTGGTTAAGTTAAGGCAACTAAAACTACTTAGTTACAGTTAATGAAGGTTTGTGTTCATGGTTAAAAGAAAGAATACCAACCATCCACACTGACCTCGTATTGGAAGACGTTTGTGTAGTTGTCATGCTACTTCTGCTTTTACTTTCCAGTAAAAACATTCAGTTAAAAGAGACTCTTTATTATTATAGATTATTTGCATGGCCACAAGGTTTTAAGTATTTAAACAAAGAACCACTTTTGTCATTTTTCTGATGACGACCAGCAAAAAAAGTTGAGGAGAGAAACAAGATTATAGAATTATGATAATCAAAACTATAAAACAATAAAGATTGGAGCACTGGATGAGACTTTAGACACTGGCTGAAGTTTTGTTTCTAAAGTGTCCCAGATTGTCATAGACAAAATACCAAAATCACACATGTTCTTAAAAGTCTAGCTTAAGGGAAGTCCAAGGTCACAGGTTATTAAAGCTGTGTCAACAGATTATTTTGGCCATGAGGGAGCAGAAGAGACACATCATCATCACCCAGCAGCTACAGAGCAACATGATCTTTCATTAGGAGTTGTGTTTGTGTCCACCTGATGAACGGAAGTCCAATATTCTCTCTCTTTTAGCTCTCTTTTTGGTCTCCACCAACTCCTGAGGGAAATATCTGTCTCTTTAGCTGCTAAATGTCCACCAGCTAGACTCGAACTGTGTCTGTCTGCTGGTTGCTGCTGATCAAGTAGTGTACAGTGGCTTTATCAGAAAACCCTGAGACTGAACCAGACAGGAAAACCAGAAAACTGAATGACTGTGAGCGAGCCCTTTACCATGACACAGAATCATCGGATCCATTGTTAATGTGTCCACAGAGCTGGAGGTGAAACAGTCTTAAGTCGTTTTTTTTTGGCAGCAGTGGAACAACACTAAGTCAGTCAGCAGGTTAATCTCTGACCAGGTTTCCTTATCAAGCATTTTCCTTTCCAGGATCAGATGAGCGGGGACTCCCACTTGGCACCGCCCACTGACCTCTGACCTTCCAAAAATATCACAAACATCCGGAGACTATGTAAAGGAAACAAATCTAGTAATCAATTAACTGTTTGATAGCAGGTTTAGTTGTGGTGAGATGGACCGGGCTGTGATTGGTCGTCTGTAAGCACTTTAACTACAAGTTTCTGGGCTACCAGGAAATTACGATGAGTTTAGCAAACATGGACCAGAATCTTTCATCTCCTCGTCCGATTATATCCGTTATCCCAAGTCTTGTTTTAACTGTGTGTATCCTTGTGATCGAACAAATGTGTTAAATGGAGCTTCTTCCTCTTAAATTATGTGCAAAGATGATTCTTTGAATGGTTTGAAACCGGCATTGTTGGCGTTGAGTTCTACCTCAACTAGCAGTCTCCTTGGTAACGCTTTGTTTGACGGGTCTGTCATTTCTTAATAATTCACAAGGAAGTTTTCTGTGAAGAACAATGTTTTGAGTTATATTTTCAGGAAAAATTGAGACAAAGTTCTCAAACTACAATTAAAGAGGACCTATTTATTATGCTTTTGTGTCATTTCTCTTTTAAATTTCTATTAAACCACTTTACTGTTTAATTATGATTTAATTACTATTTGGTCTTATCAATATCTGTTGCATGAATATGATTCATGTGGTGACATAAACAAACAAAAGTGCTCTGATGCTAGCGAGGCTATCTGAATTTCTTTATTTCAATCAAATTCAATTTGGTTGGTTTTATTAGTAGTGTCCCTATTTTATCAATCACTATTGTTAATGATTGTTCAAAGTGAAAGCCTCTGAAGAAGGGATGTGACGGACACAGTTTGAGAACTACCGGTTGGTTTTATGAACGCCTGTAAAGCTCTTTGAAAGTTCTAGTTAAGTTAGAATCTCATATCATTTCTATAAAATAAATCTGTAATGATTTTATATATATTTTGTTTGCTGTCTTAAGAAAACATGTCAAACGTCCACAGTCAGATCAGATGTCTTCACTGTTTCAGTGTCATTAGTTTATTTATCTGTTGTTATTTAGAGAATAAACCTGTTGACAGATGGGTCGTGTGGCTGCAGCAGAGCGGCAGCCGGGTCGCTTGGTTTGTCTCTGCTGTCGCTCACCTTAGCTGACCTCGTTCATCCGGGGGAGGCAGGTTACACAGATCACTGTCACCACACACACATGCACGCACGCACACACACACACACACACACACACACACACACACACACTCACACGCACGCACGCACGCACGCACGCACGCACGCACACACACACACACACACACACACACACACACACACACACACACACACTCTCTCCCTGTATCTCTCCCCCCTTCCGGCTGCTCTTTCACTTGCTCTCTCGCCCGCTCTCTGGTTCATCTGAGCCAACAACTAGATAAACGCACATCCCCCTGTGTGTGTGTGTGTGCGTGTGTGTGCATGCGTGTGTGTGTGTTGAGCAGAGCCATGACTATGTGGGACACTAGGAGTCACATCTAGATAGCTAGCGAGATAACAAACAACTCTTTCCCAAACATATTGATCTGCAAACGGAGGAAGAACCGGCTGGCAGCTAACATCCCCCCCGCTCCCTCCCATCTCTTTCTCTCTCTCTTTTTTTTAACTTCCTGTCCGTGAACGCCGCAGAGCGCCTCGTGTGTTCACAAGGATGTTATCGATCGGGCGAAAGCGAGGCCTCGCTCGCTGCACGACAGGCGGCCTGGGACATGTTGCATCCCACTTTGAGCTCAGCCAATCCTCTATCCTCACCCCCATCACACACACACACACACACACACACACACGCACGCACACACACGCACGCACACACACACACACACACACACGCACACACACACAGAGGGCCGTTAGCTCCATTTGCCATGCATCCTGGCAGAGCCTCGTCGGCGCTTTAATATCTATCTTAAGAGTTGACAATCTTTCGGGGCAATTAAAGCAATCGATATGGTCCTGAGAGAGAGGAGAGAGCAGCCTCTTATCCCCAGTAATAGCTCTCACTAAATAATGAATACAGCCCAGACCACCAGCACACACACACACACACACACACACACACACACACACACACACACAGACCTTGGTATCAGACACTGCTGGTTTTCAGACAAATGCTGACACCTCGCCCTCCGTTTAAAGAGACGAAGACAAACTGGACCGTCGCGCTCTGATTCTAATGATTCATGTTTTAAATACAGCACGCTAGAGGAGGAAAAACTAACTTCAAACTAAATCCTTAGGATGCCAGTCAGGTGGAATAATTTATTAATAGTGTTGTTAGGACTTGTTTTCTATGTCCAGTTTTCCTGAAGTGAAAGTTGAAACATCAGAATAAAAGATGAACAACTTTGTTAGACAATATCTCGTTTTTTTGATAAAAAATAAAAAAAAAGTAAAAGCCTCAGGGCTTAAAAACTGAAGTCAACTGCGGCTCCAAAGATGCGTTTCACTAACAACCGTCCAATCACAGTGTTTCAAATTCTGTTGTGTTCTCCACTGAGGCTAAAGATTGCACTAAAACTTTCAACATTTGAAATCATTGTCTGATTCTGGATCAGTTTGGGTTAAATTCAGCAACCATGGCGCCACAAGCAATGACAGCTGAGACTCATGGGTATTTTCACCAAACTGAGAAACAAAAACAATGGCTGAAACATAATCCTGTAAATCCAACAAAATGATTATTAATAACCGTACCAAGTTGTAATGAACTCAAATTATCTTTAACAGCAATTTTATTAAAGTTGAAGTAGGTTCGATCCCCGTAGCCAGCTGACCAAGTGTCTTGTGTGTGTGTGTGTGTGTGTGTGTGTGTGTGTGCGCTCTCTGGCTCAGGACAATCAGTCAATAGTGTCTCATTAACCTGCTTTGCCCTCTGCCTGGTAATAAGGCTGCTGGTGTGCACGCTGCAATCAAATCAAACACGCACACACACACACACACACTGTAGGAGAGTGTGTGTGTGTTGGTCCTGCTCAGCTGCTGCATGTGATTGGATGATGACAGCAAACAGCGGTTCACTTCCAGCAGCGGAAATGACGATTGGCTAGAAGTCAGGAAGTCGAGACTGAAGGAAACACACACACACACACACACACACACACACAGAGTAACACGCACACACCACTGCCCAGCTTTAAAATGAAAGCCGGAACATGAGTTATAACTACTTATATGACTTAAACATGACTATAATCCTTAGGTGAAGTGTATGGAGCTCTGAAGATATAAGGGCTGGTATAGAACATAATTGTAGGCTGGCTTTAGCACATGTTGAAGAATTCTACTCCCTATTTTTTTTCTCATCACATTTCCAATTGTCCTTATGTTTGTGCTTTGTGCAAGTAGAACATTTTGTGCTTGAAAAGCTTCACTGCATGGCCAAACGGATGTGGACGATTGAAATTTCTCTTTTTTAAACCTAAGGAGCCCAAACCAGGAGAAACAGACGCAAGTGTCCATATACTTTTGTCCATATAGCGTATCTGTATTCATGTTATGGCTGCTGAGTCTCTTTCTCTCTCTCTCAGCTGTTTCCTCCTCTGCGGGCCAACATGGCTGCCGGCCCGGAGCGTCCCCTCCCTCTCCAGTTGGAGCCAACTGGAGCTCGACTGGATGTTGGAGCAGCGGCGACCTTTTCCAACACTCGCCTTTGTTGTCGTTCTCCGGGCCAAGGCTGCCCGCTGGAGCGAGCGAGCAAGGCTATAAGCAACAGATTTAGCCCTCGCTCTGGCCTCACACACACACACACACACACACACACACACACACACACACACACACACACAAACATACGCACACAGAGCTCTCCTCATATGAAAATGAAAACAAAACCAAAAAATAACTTTAGAAGAGAAACCAAAGCACTGCAGGGTTTTTGTCCTTCCTGTTTTAAATCCCTGTTTAAACCTGGGGCGTCATGTGACATCTGTTTTAACACACACACACACACACACACACACACACACACACACACACACACACACACACACACACACACACACACACACACACACACACACGGCTGATTTACCCCCCCTCTGTCAGTTGATCCTGACCCTGAGTTTGACCTGTCTGACCTTTGACCTCTGTGTGCTTAAGTGGAACTAAAGCAGTTAAGTGAAAATCGCTTTCTCCCTGCGAGGCCGCTTCCTCCTCAGCAGGCAGCGACACACTGTTTCTGGCTTTTTGTTACCAAAATAAAAAATAATAAAAGCCCAGATGTCAGGTTATGGAGCTTTCCCACAGATTGCAACTTTAATTCTTGTTGTTTTTAATTCACTTTTTTTTAGGTGTCTCTTACAAAGAAAGCACATGTATTTATCAGGTCTTTCACAAGTAAAAGGAACAATTTGACATTTTTGACTGATCACTGATCATAATTGAGTGACAGGTGTGGTATCATCTGCTGCTGTAAAACGTGAAACAGTTTCAGTGTTTGTTTGTTTGTTATTAGTTTGGTAAAATATACATTTTAAAATGATGAAAAATGAAACCAAAGTTGTCGCTACATGGAGTGAAGCTTGGAGAAACAGAGCATTAAAGTGTTCTAAGTATCAACCTGGTGATATTCTATATTTCTCTTCATGACGGAAGTTTACTTTGAAAAGACGGAGTGGAATTGACACGTGCATCACATGTTGCTGGAAATTCATAGGAAAACGCACAGAAAACGAGGAATAACCTTTCGTATGAGGTCAGGTGAGCCGTTGTATGAAGATATGTTGATGAGCCACACTGTGTCACTGGGTGACATGTTCCTTCATCACCATGATCACACACTGGACTTTATTTTGAATCAATCCCACACACACCGTCCTGCTGCCACAAAGACTCACTAGAGCACCAACTTTCATCCGCCGTAGATAATAGTCCCCAGCACATGCACTATTTCCTCCTGTTTGGTTGATAATAACTACAGAAACCAGCTGTTTTAAACATGAAAATATATGTTTGTGAATGTCTCATCATCTACAGGAGAAATGTGTGTGGCTGCAGCAGTTTGGTCGGAGAGTCCAAGGTTTAGACTGTAATCAGTTCAGGTTGGGGTGGAGTGTGTGTGTGTGTGTGTGTGTGTGTGTGTGTGTGTGTGTGTGTGTGTGTGTGTGTGTGTGTGTGTGTGTGTTGGTGATTGGGGGTTTGGACGGATTGGGGTCGGGGGTGTTGCTCCGGTGCAGAGCATTATGGGACTGAACTCTTTGCTGGACGGCTGCAAGCTTATCAACAGGCTGCTGCTATTTTTAACTTCACAAACCAGAACCAAAATTGCACTGCGCGCACACATACACACACACACACACACACACACACACACACACACACACACACTAACACAGCCAGTTACCATCGTCAGCTCCAGTCTAACAGCAGATCCACAAATTTCTCACAGAATGAATGACATGGGGGTTCCTTCTGCCAAGGTGTGTGACTTCAAAAACAGATCACAGCTCCCAGCTGGCGGTACCGTGAGGTGGTCGGCTTGTTATTAACACGGTGTGTAACGTATCGGAGGATGCCTCTCTCATTCAGCAGCCTTGTTATGTCTCTATAACGTTACACTATGTTGTCTCTCATCCCGTCATCTACCGCTTTGTTCTTTCTCACCGCGGACAGCCAGCAGCTCCCGCACACACATCCACACACGTATCTCTCTGCTCTCAGAAGGAGAAAGGAGGCGGGGTCATGCATCATCAACGTGTCATCAGTTACACTGCGCATGTGTTATACCCTGTGGTCTTAATGCTCAGGCTGATCAGAATTCTAAAAGAAATTCCTGAATCCAGATCGCCGCCAAAATCAAATGGATTGTTCATTGTGCCACATCCCACCCCTCCAAAACATTTCATTGAAATCCATCACATAATTTTCGAGTAATCCTGCTAACAGAGGACAGACAGACAGACAGACAGACAGACAGACAGACAGGCAGGCAGACAGACAGACAGACAGGCAGACAGACAGACAGACAAACCAACAAACCAACGCTGGTGAAAACAATACTTCTTGGCCTTGGCGGTTGTAATAAAGCTTGATAATAAAAATGAGCCAGATGAAGCTAAAGGTCAGGAAGGTACAGAAAGCTCTACATATAGCCTGTGGTGGTGGCTGGAGGGGTCGACTGGGCAGACTGGGATTAATCTGGACACTAAACAGATACAAGCTTTCAAATTCCTCCCAGTCTGCTGTTTAATCTCAGAGATACAACTTTGCTCCATCCATCCCTCCATCTCCTCCTCCTCCTCCTCCTCCTCCTCTTCCTCCTCCTCCTCTTCCTCTCTCCTGGCTTTCCTGAACACTCTTTCAGTTGTCTCTTTTTGGTCTGAACCAGAGTGGAAAACTGGACTCTGTTTGGCTCATTTGGGTTCACGTTGACCAAAGACAAGCCAACTATAGCGCTTGTAAATAAGTCACATGAATCGCACGCGTCTGGTTTCAAACTTGGGGCCTTTTCACACTAAAATGCATAGTCTTTATGTCAAAATCAGAGTTCTACAATATTTACAACACTTCAACAAACGCTGCACCATCGCTGCTGAATTGTTCCAGAACTGATCGAAGTTCAACCTCCAACTTCACTGCACTCGTAGTGAACTTCTGTCCTAAACTTGTTTTGGACACAGCCTTGGACTTTGGACTCCAGCTCAGAGTATTGTTTGTTGATCTGACCCAAATGGGGCTACTACTGCAGAAACCCTGGACGACACATTGAACTTCCATAGTTTATCGGGCAAAGTTTTAGTGAACTATCAGCACAGAGCTGATAGTAACTTTATCCAAGACGTATAAGGAAAGGTCTGAATATGAGCACCAGTCCAGGCCTCTTGTTAACACCCACATTGTGTTTTTGGGTTGTTACCTGGAGGCAGTTGTACTCTTAATAAACTGCAGTCCAGAGTCCACCGAGTCCACTGCAGAGTTCAGATAAACTGTCCTGAACTGACTGTGAACAGCAAAACGAAGTCATGTGTAAATGGGTGAAGGTTTAGAGTTTTATTTTATGACCAGGAGGAACGTACGGGACTGATCTGAAGTGTAAGTACAGTATCTGTGTTTCTTTTTCCACCACTACTTTTTCTTTCCAGAGGAAGCAGACAGGCTTCACAGGGAGGAGAGGGGGGAGGTCTTGGAGGAGGAATGGTGGAGTGGGGAGTGGGGGGCGCTGTGGGCGATGGGATTGGGGGGGGGAAGGGGGTGTTGTAATGTTGAAGCAGCGGTGGGCTGATCTCCTGTGATCTCCTTCCTGTGTGGCTGTCAGGGCCTGTGGCGGAGGCTTACATCTTCCCCCGGCTTTGCCCTCCTGCCCCCCAAATCTACCCTCGGTCCTCCCCCCCACCCAACATCCCACCCCCGCACAGGACTTCATGTTCCTCCCCTTTGACCCCCTCCCCCTGCACCCCTCCCATCCCACCCCACCCTGCCTCGTTATGCCCCAGAGGACTGCTGCTGCTTCGTTTAGACTGGAGGAATGAAAAAAAAAGAGGAGGAAAAAGGCAGAAAGGGGAGAGAACAGAAGCCCGGCGGCTACAAAGACAGTCAGTCAGACAGACAGAAAGTCAGACAGACAGGCAGAAAGTCAGGCAGTCAGTCTGTCAAGCAGCCAGACAACCAGACAGACAGATATAGTACAGTTGCAGATACGATCCAGCTGTACAGACGCTTCGCAATGGGACGATCATTTTCCACATCGCCCCAACAAAGACGGTATTATGTTGCTCTGATACTTTCTACTCCCTCCCTCCCTCCTCCTCCTTTCTCTGCCTCTCTTCCTACAAGCATGTGAGATAAGCAGTGGGGGGAGATTAAGCTCAAAACGCCACAGACATGCTTATTTGGCTGCTGGAATTGAGTATGACGAAATCAGATTGCAGCGATAATGACGAGGAGTGACGAGGGCGTCGCCGCTGATCAGGACCGTTCAGATCAGAGTTTAAGTTAAAAGAAGAAAGGAGGGAAGCAAGGATCGGGAAGACTGAGAAGGAGAGAAAGACGAATGTAGGGAAATCGGGGAGAAGAGAGGAGTAAAAGAAAGTAGAAGAGATGGTGTCATGTCCCCATGAAGGTTGATAAGGATGGCCACACAACGATCAGCAAGTTGTAAAAGACTCACTCAAATACAAAGAAAGAACATGGCATGTAACACTCCCGTGTTTTGGACAGTCAACAACTTTAGCTTAAAATGAAGTCAGAGTGACCAAAGGCATTGATACGAGTCCTTGATGGGCCAATGAGTCCCTAAATGGACATAAATCGTAGTACCTAAAGAATGGAACCAATTCTGTAAAATAACAGAAATGAGTGTCAGAATGGGATGTAAATGGTTCCTAAAAGGGACAGAAATAACTCCCTGATTGGACAGTAAAGAGTTACCAATGGGACAGACACTCAGTTCCCAATTTAACCAAACAACTGTCCCCAAAGAGCCAGAGAAATCTCCATGGGACACAACGAATCTGCAAGTGGACAGCAACAAGTACCCCGAGGAACAGCCATGAATCCCTTAACTGAACAGATCCGAGATCCCCGATGGAATGGACACTAGTTGCTGATGGGACTGAGATAAGTTCTCAGTGTGGCTGAAACACGTCTCAAAAGAATGAAAATAAAAGTTCCAGAGATTGGAAAAGGGACTGAAATGAGTCCTCGAATGGACAGAAACAAGTACAACAAGGAGTAGAAGTGAAACCCTGAAGAGACAAATGACCAGGGACGAGGGTCACGGAACAAAACAATAGGTGGACACTACTCTCAGATTGGACGGAGACGAAAACTAAAATAAGTTCCTAATGGGACGGACACTAGTCCCTGATAGGACTGATAAAAGTCCTTAATTTAACAAGTTCTTGATGGTTCGAAAGCGATGCAAAGAGTTCAGTTCTACAAGGGACAAGAAATAAGTTCCTAGCAGGCTGGAAATGAGTCTCATAAGTCGACAAAGACAGAGTCCACGCAAGCCAATGTGAAGTTCAACAAGCACCAAAACAGTCTAAGTCCAATATCTCATCAGTGAATTATTAGGGAAGTGGAGGTTATAGGAGGCGAGGGGTCAGTTTAGGTGAGTGGTGTGACCAGGCGGTGTGGTATGTAGGTCGCACAGTTAGGCCCTGCTGGCACACTGACCTCCATGTTCAACTCCCAGCATGCCTCATTTCTATCAATACCACCATTTCCCCCTCTGGGCCTCTGTCTATGTGTGTGTTTGTGGTGGGTTGCAGGCAATATCCACACGCACACACGCACACACACACACACACACACACACACACACACACACACACACAAACATCAAAACAAACAAACTGGGTGAACATTACTGTCAATATAGTCAAACCAAAGATCAGCGGCATTTTCAGGAGCTACTTTTGAAAGGGAATTAATATATTAAAATGTTTAAAGTAGGATATTTATAAATAATTACACTGGACATCTGTTTCCTTGATGGTGATATTACAATTCAGGAAATCTAATTTACAGTAATATTTAGTTTCTGAAAGCTGTGAAAGTTTGAGAGAACAACCTTCTCTTGAGGTATTACCATGAAGTACTTGAGATTTACAGTATTTTTTTCACTGGCAGTTACTGTTAAAGTATATATATATATATATATATATATAAATATATATATATATATACATATATATACATA
>CAKAOH010039947.1:3495-33154 GCA_916701665.1 Sebastiscus tertius
GCGGGCGATTAGCTGGCAGCGGAGGTAGTCACAGCGTGAGCCGATGTCTGTGTGGAAGGGACAGCCGGTACTAAATGCACACTAGATGATGTTGTGTTTAACGCCACGCCCCTTTTGCTCCCGTGATGCCGGTGTGCTGTCTAAAAATCACACACCGGGACGGCGGACCTTCTTTACGGCAGTACAGCAGAATCTCTTTGTGAAAGGGGCTACTGACTGATGTCTGTGTTCTTCAACCTTTCTTAACTTCACTCAGGAACATCATTTATTTTATTAACATGTTAAGTTTGTTTCCAGTGAGATATTAATGACTTTATATGGTGACTATGCTGTTGTAAACATTACTGTTGCTGCTCTAGAAACATTTAGCCAAGTTATATCTAAAATATTACATTTTAATTTGGTTGTGAATTAAGGACAACCAGGCTGACACTAGAAATGTGTAGCTAGTAGGGGCGTTACGATTTCGATTCTACATCAGAAATCGATCGAAATTAGCTTCCGATCAACAATTGAAATCAAAAGCAAGATTATTTTTTTCTCTCTCCACCCCCGCCCACTCACATGCATCCAAAGGAACAACACAGCTGGACTCAGGAAATGTAACCACCACCTCATTCATGGTCAAAATTATAAACCAGCACAGAAATCACAATTACCAACATCAGCCTCCATGTTCTGAACAGACACACTACATTACAAACACTAACAAAAGGAACATTTGCATTTTGGAACATAAAACAGCAAAGTACTCAGTCCAGCACTCGGGACAAGGCAGGCATGATTGGAAATGTGGGCCGCCCCTGTCGCTACGATACTCAGGGCACTTCCTGCATATCTGCAAGGCCTGTTGAAGGAGGCTGGGTCACGTGCCATCAGCGAGTCATATCTTTAGGGGTATAGCACATGCGCAGTAAAATCTGGTCTGCCCTCGCCGAAATTGAGCCAATCGAAACGAACGACTCCAGCTTCAGTTATACTGTGCATGTGTCACACCCCATACCCCAAGACCGATGTCCGCCCGTGTCACAGCCTCCTTCCATAGGCCTTGCATATCTGTAGCATTACACTGCATGAATTTGCCTAGTCGCTAGCAGACTTTAGTCAGTTAGTTTCCTTACTCACATCTCTTCTACTCTTACGTGGTTTAACATGAAGTCACTGCATCTCCCGACAGAACAACACCAAGGATGAATTTCAGCCTACATGCAAGTTTTTTCTGCTCAACGTTGTTGAATCAGAGCAGCTGATATTGGTAGCGAGCGCAACAAACTAGCGGGACTGCTGAGCGCTGAGTTTATCTGCGTAGACTGTGTCCAAAGCTCCACCTCCGCTCTCGGTGACAAACAGCGATCAGAGAAGAGAGGGCAAAAAAGAGGAGAGAAACAAGCATGACAGTAAATGACAACTAAACTGTATCTCTGTAGATTACAACAGACTTGTAATGCACTGCAAAAGGATTTCTGTTTTGTTTTAGTAATGATTACGTACTGAGGTGGGTCACACAGACACTGGTATTGAAAAGATTCAGCTTTTTACATTGTAGACTGTTGTAGTCTAATTTTTGAAACACTTTCTAAACGTGGATTTGGAGAATCGAGACACCCGTAATAGCCAATATACACATTTCAATATTTTTTTTATTTATTGCCTAGTCATATCGTCACTGCAATATTGAACAATGTTATCATTGCAGATTTTCTTCATATTGTGCAGGCCTAGCCCACATTAGTCATTAATTGTCTCTTGCTATAACAAAAATTGCTCAAAACCTGGGCCAGAAACGGGCTTAAATCATACAGTGTATGCCCATCTTTAACGGTCTTGGAAATGCATGAATTGGGTATGACTAGAAATGAGTCCAATTGTATTCAGCAGGTTGGTTTTAAGGGGTTAACTATGTAAAAGCTAAAATAATATTAATTTAGGGGAACTTGGGATCCTAGTACCATTTTGCATCTTAACAATACAAAACAAATGTTGGCCCGTGGGCCACCATTGAGTTCCAGAGATCTGAACAAGTCCAGGGGGTCTATAAATTAATTAAAATAAATAAATGTATCATTGATGTGAATAAGTGCACATTTAAAGAGGTCCCCAAACAAAAGATGATGGCATATCATCCCTACATGTGTGTGTTAACTCAGCAGGAATAACATCAATGAGAAAAGTTCATCTACAGGAGAATACAGAATGCCTGACTGCATTATATATATATATTTATTTTGAAGTGTCCTCCATCCTGTTTCCTTTACATAAATAATGACATTTACGCAAAAAAAGTATTCAAATTGAAACTGATTTATTCGACTGTCCGATGGCTATTATGTATGCTAGTTATGTTGCTCAAAACCTGGGCCAGAAACAGGCTTAAATCATACAGTGCACACCCATCTTAATGGTCTTGGAAATGCATGAATTGGGTATGACTATAAATGAGTCCAATTGTATTCAGCAGGTGGGTTTTACAGGGTTAACTATGTAAAAGCTAAAATAATATTAATTTAGGGGGAACTTGGGATCCTAGTACCATTTTGCATCTTAACAATATAAATCAAATGTTGGCCGTGGACCATCTGAACAGGTCAAGGGGTCTATAAATTAATGTATCATTGATGTGAATAAGTGCACATTGGAAGAGGTTACTTCCCCAAACAAAAGATGATGGTATATGATCCCTACATGTGTGTGTTAACTCAGCAGGAATAACATCAATGAGAAAAGTTCATCTACAGGAGAATACAGAATGCCTGACTTCATTATATTTTTGTTTTTATTTTGAAGTGTCACGTGAATGCATGAATTGGGTATGACTGGAAATGAGACCAATTGTATTCAGCAGGTGGGTTTTAAGGGGTTAACTATGTAAAAGCTAAAATAATATTAATTTAGGGGAACGTGGGATCCTAGTACCATTTTGCATCCCTACGTGTGTGTTAACTCAGCAGGGATAACATCAATGAGAAAAGTTCATCTACAGGAGAATACAGAATGCATGACTGCATTATATATTTGTTTTATTTTGAAGTGAATGATGTGTTCCTTTACGTAAATAACGACATTTCCTGCAATAAATCAATGTAAAAAAGAGCACAAATTGGTGCCAATAAAACAGTCATCATCAGGTTGCAGGTTAGATGTAATGTTGGGTCGCGGGGGAGGAAAAACGCCCCCCCGCCGCCCCTCCCCCATGTCTACCGAATAACCGTGGTGGTGATTTGCAGACTGCATCCACAGAAAACACACTGCGGCAGCCGCAGCTGGACAAACATCTGGTCAGATCAGAACCACAGCTCCTCAGTAGAAGGGTCTACAGGTCTACAGGTTACAGTAGGAGGACACAAAGCCCGTCTGTCCAGTTGCATAAGAGCATCGTCGCAGCCAGCATGCTGCACATCGTCTTTACATCACGCCTGCAAGAGCAGTAGCTGAATTAAATAGTCCAACAAATGCCGAAAATAAGTTCCTACAATGTGGTTCAACTTGACCTGGTCGCAGTATGTTACAATGAGCCCAAACCTGAGCCAGCACACAGGTCCAGGCGGCCAGCCCCCTTCAACCACAGCAGAGCAACATGGCTGGCGCTGCTCCTCTCTTCAACTCCAGCTAGCTGCCGTAACGTAACGAGAGCCTCTTACCTTCACGGAGAAAGCGTCGGAGCGGTTGTATGGGCTGACGGTAGGCCCGGGAGGAAACACCGTGATTGGACCCGTCTGCTGTAGACGAGTAGCAAGCCAAAGACGCGCCAGTGGCGACCACACAACTACCCGACGGCTGAGTGGCGGGCTTTGGCTCTCTGTGTGTTTTGCTAGTGAATAAACACACAATAGCTTTCAGCGTCGCTAACAACCAGCACCGATCCCGTTCTGCCCGCCAACAGCACCGCCGGAAGTTACGTCAGGGGATAGTATGGCAGGCAAGGCATTGTGGGAGGTGGAGTCTTCTTCCTCTAAGTCTTCTTTAGTGTTTATTGGCGGTTGGCAAACCAGTTTTAGAGCGCATTACCGCCACCAACTGGACTGGAATAGCAAGAGATTATGCTGGGAAATAGATTAGTTAAAGGGACTGTTTGTAAGAATCAGAAATGCTTGTTAACAGTGACACCTGTGGCTGTTAAGTCAACAAAGCGCGTCGGGCTCGCGCTTGCTCGCTCTAACTAGACATTAACAAGCATCGCTCAAAACAGTGAGACGACATGAATCAATGCTGATCCTAGTGTTGGCTTTGAGCGTTATCGTCTCCGACCGCAGCCAGAGGGAGACGCCGGCAGCCAGTCAGAGACGATAACGTTTCTCTCTGCGGAGCCCCGTCATTTCACAAGACACGGGAAACCTCTGTTGGTCTGGAGGAGCTGCAGCATTTACCAAAACCGGAAAGTTCTATCTAGTGAAGCCTGTCTTGCAAAACAGCTGGCGGCGGTCGTAGTACACGGGGGAGACCGTAGCTTTGGTCTCCAGGGCCGGAGACTCTGCTATACTCTGCTCCTCAACCTGCCTGCCTTCACTCAGCTTGCTCCACCTCACATTCATGCGCGCCCACTACACACTGCAGAAGACTTCGTAGCTCTGAGAATATCTAGTGAATGTACAGTGGACGTTTGTGCAGAAATAAATGCTGCAGCTCCTCCAGACCAACAGAGGTTTTCCGTGTCTGGTGAAGTGACGGGGCTCCGCAGCGAGAAACATCATTGTCTCTGACCGGGTGCCGGTGTCTCCCTCAGGCCACGGTCGGGAGGCTGAGGCAGGAAAAGCCAACACTAGGATCAGCAGTGATTCATGGAGAGACCTCCGTCTGGTCAGCTAACATTACTGCCAAGCAGGTGAAATATAGAGTGACATTGTGATTTTAGCTGACGTGTGTCGTCTCACTGTTTTGAGCGATGCTCGTTCATGTTTATTTAGAGCGAGCACAAGCACGAGCCCGATGCTGACTTTCGTTGACTTAACGGTCACAGGTGTCGATGTTAACAAGCATTTCTGAAAGTTACAAACAGTCCTTTTAATAAGGATGATAAAGCAATTATGAATATATAAATGAGAAGTTAAGACCTAGCTACAGGAAATAAACCTCCAAAAAATGTGATTGGGAGTTACTCATTATTAACTAATGGGTAACAGCTACTTCCTCATTCGTTCCCGAGTAACTACTCATATTTTTGTGTACCTTATTGTAAGGTGTTACCGCGAGTTGTTTTGTTTAGTAATAGTAACCTGTGTTTGATTGTGTGAGGGACAGATTAAACCTGACTAAACTCAAATTACCGGGGTCCAAATTATCGATCAGTCAAGTGCAACATACAAAAGCACCCAGATTAATAGGCACTAAAATCACTTGTTCCAAGCCCCATTGGTGTCCCTACCAGTTGTCCTTGTTGTGGTATAAAGATAATCTGATGATGCTGAACACCTTCAAGACACTTTAGGATGTCTTGCTGACACCTTCCTCCTCAGTTTGAATAAGCACATCACCACTGCACTGAATCTAAACAAGACCGACCAGGCAGGCCTAGTGAGACTAATCACAGTTCATCACGGATCTGGTATGAGCTGAAAAGGCTGGCTTGAAAAACTATGTAGCAATAAACACTAATCATGTACACATTTAATTATAATTCACTTTGATTTCTTCATTTGAAATGATGCTGCACCTGTGTGGAAGAGTCCAAAGTAAGCAGGTCTTGCATTAGGACCCAGAAAAGAAGCTCCAAACTTCCCTCTGGGTCTTCCTCCTGCATTGCAACACACCTGAGAGTGATGTGACTGTGTGCTTTGATAGCTTCCTCAAATATTTAAAATTATGAACCAACCAATACTCTGTCCTTTGTGTTTTGCATTTTTAGATTTGTCATGTGAGGTGAGGAACTAAAACTTGAGTGATTGCGTAGTGCACCAGCGAAGAAACATGGTGTGTGCTTAAGTATGACACTGATATTCTGTAAACCATCTGAGGCACACATTTAATCTATGTTTTTTCCAGGCACCTGCATGTCTCTGACTTGGGGGAATCGTGTTGTAGTTCATCAAGGTAGGTTAATATGTTTATTTTATATATATTTGATGTAATGTTTGCTGTAATGTCTCTCGTATTTTGGTGTGCTTCTGCTTTGTGTTTCAAAAAGCAGAAGACCAAACTGTTATGCAACTACTAAACATGAATCCATTGTTACAATACGTTGTTGCGTACGTCATGAGTACTAAAATATACTGCCAGTAAGATAATGGTTGTTTGTTTTTTCAATCTTACGTTCTCTGTGGTGGGTCCTGAGACAGACTGCATGTATCCTTGGTTTGCCATGAAAGATGACATTGACAATGACTTCAGCTCATCACGACTGAATGCTAGCTCTACCATGTTGCTGGTGTTTGATTTATTGCAAAACAGGTTTTCCATGTTGTAAGCAGAGCAACGTGGAACACTGAAAGTTATAGTCTTCAAATGGGCAATCTCAATTGAAACACTTGCAGGTCCAAGTCCAAGTTTCTGTTACAGCAATACAACTATGGTCAAATGACTGAAGGTTGTGTCATAAAACAGATAAATCATTACATGAAATGCGGAATGGTAAAAAAAAGTTCCAGGTTTCAGCATAGCTATCCAGTTAGCTCAAGAAATCTGCTGCATGGAACTCTGAAATTCAATTCAATTTATTATACCTCCGCAACAACGTAGTCGGGGGTATATAGCGCTCTGTGTGTCCATGTTTCTGTCCTTCTGTCCGTCCTTCCGTCTGTTACACTTTTGTTTCCGGAGCAGAACTTGGAAGCTATTTAACTTAGGAACTTAAAATTTGGTATTCAATTCTATTCAATTCAATTTATTTTTATATAGAGTCAAAACATAACAGAAGTTATCTCGAGACGCTTTATATATAGAGCAGGTATTAGACCGTACACCATAGTTTAGAGACCCAACAAGATCCACCAAGCGCACTGTGGCCAGGAAAAACTCCCCATTTAGTGGGAAGAAACCTGGAGCAGAACTGGGCTCTGGGTGGGCGGCCATCTGCCGAGACTGGTTGGGGGGAGAGAGAGAGAGAGAGAGAGAGAGAGAGAGAGAGAGAGGCAACTACAATAATAGCACAGCAGCTGTAATAATTAATACAAGTGGGACTAATAACAAAAATCAATAGCAGAAAGAGTGATAATACAACTATTGGAATTGATATCATTGGGTCGTCCTCAGACGGGTCTTTCAAGCGGAGCTTCCAGCAATCTCAGTCCTCCATACATCTGGCTAGCTCACCAGCACTGTCCAGCAGGTTGGTGTGGGACGTCCCTGTGATCGATGCCCGTGCGTTGGTTCCCACAGCACCAGCATGCTTGCTGGGAGTTCTTGATGTCTTTGGCAGTGACCGAGAGGTCTCATTCTCCAGGCTTGTACGATGGCTGACAGTGTGCTCGAGTTGCCTTTTGGGGGTTTGAAGTCCAGAGTGCCCAAATGTTTTGAAATTTTGGCCAAAAACTGTGATTCTGAGAATTTTGACCTCATTTTCATAAGTCAGTACACAAACCGATTAATCAATTATCAATATCTTAATAGTTGACAACTTATCAATAAATCATTAGTTCCAAAAGGGCAAAACCTTTGGCTCTACTTCAGTAGGGGTCAAGCAGTGAGCAGGGGGTATGTGAGCCATGCTCCCTTTTGCCTTGTTTTTATATAGCATGAAATCATAACATAAGTTATCTCAAGACGCTTTGCATATAGAGCAGGTCTAAACCGTGCTCTATAATTTAGGTAGAAACCTTGGGCAGAACCAGGCTAAGGGTGGCCATCTGCCTCCACCGCTTGAGTTGAGATCAATCAATCAACTACATGAAGTTAGGTGACTGATTATCAAACTGTCCTCTCATGTGAGCAGGTGAGCACTGATGGCATCACATGAGGAGCTCCTCTTGGGAGTGCTGCAGGACTTGGGGAATGAGGAGTTCGAGCATTTCAGGTGGCTCCTAAAGAACGCTGACGTTGTAGATGGCATCCCAGCTATCACAAAGAGCCGGCTGGAGGAGGCCAACAGGCTGGAGACGGTGGACCAGATGGTGCAGACCTACGGCCTTCCTAGAGCTCTGCAGATCACAGTGGAAGTTCTGAAGAAGATCCCCAGGAATGATTTAGTGGAGCGTTTCTCCAAAAGTGGTTTTGAACCCAACAGTAAGACAGAGTTGGAATCTAATTTCACATTAGCCTTCTGCTGATGACATGAACTATATTGAATCTTTAATAGGCCAATCTGACACTAAGCCGAATCAACTGAATAATTCCATAATTATGAGCGAAAATATGGAGTCAGATCAGTCTCAATATTAATGAATGCAGAAGGATTCAGAAATGCATAAATGATTCTCTCCACAAAAATAATTATTGTTATTCGGACCGGGTCGCCTACCTTCGGACTGCGGGAACAAAAGCACTCCTTCTGAGCCTGTCTAGTTTGAAGCTGTGGTTAACATCATAGCTAGGCTACCTACCGTTAGCCCTTAGAAGCCAGTAGCCAATCAGAGGCAGAGTAGGGCGGGTCGTCCCGCAAGTCATACATACCCTCGTGGGGGCTCACTCTGATTGGCCAATAAGGAGGGAGATATCTGATTGGCTACAGATAATTCCCTGTTGAAAAAAGATTTATTTGTGGATCAAGCAACATCAGGGGAGTTCACACATGAAAGGCAGTTTGTAAATGTAGGTTAAACAGTTTGTATATCAATGTAACATCCAAATATTTTTTTAGTAATATATTTAGTTTTTGATGAAAATTACAAATACTTTTAAATACATATATTTGTGGATTTCTATTTTTATTTAAAACAAGACATATTTGTGTGTGCATCAGAAATATATTTCTGAGCCTTCATTTTTTATATGTATTTCTTTACATTTATATACAACGATAACTATTTTTGAGTGCATTAAAAAATATTTTTGTGGAGAGAGTCATTTATGCATTTGTGAATCCTTCTGTGTGCATTCATTAAAATTGAGAGTGATCTGACTCCATAGAAAAAGGAACCATCCTCTCCCTCTCCCTTTATCTCTTTCAGAGTATGCCACTGATGTTGGAGAGACTTCAGAGAACACAGGAGCTTCTTCCATTCAACAGGCACAGGCAGCTCCTCACCCTGCCACCATTCCTGGGGCTCAGGATGAAGGTGAAGCTATTTCAGTTTACCGTTTGGCCACTAATGATTTCATTCATTGTTACCTCTTAAGAAATATTTGAATGGCAATTTCATAGAAAATGTGCTTCGTAGGAAATGTAATGCCACCTGGACTACAATTTGAAATAAATAACACAGAAAACCTTTTATATTTAACATATCTGTAACAGCTTGCTGCTAATGCCAAATGTTCAATGTGCAATTCAAAGCACTTGACTAGGGTTAAGGTCCTGACACATCAAGCCGTCGGTCGGCCGTCAGACAGTTTGTGGCCGTTGGTGAGCGTCTGTCGGCCTAGTTTTTGCAGTGTGTCCCGCAGCGTCGGCTCTAGTCTGCCTGAGGTTTTTTGGCTGATTCAGTGGCGCCCGTCGGTGAAAGAAATCACTCTGATTGGCTGTTCAGCTTAAACCAATCAGTGCACGAGAAGAGAAACGGCAGTAAGGAAAGCAAACCAACGAGTAAAGTAAGACTCTTCTCATTTTCCATCTTCATCTCATCTGATCATTCCAACACACGGATATTTTAAAAGCGACATGAACATCTGGAATGAAGCTAAGTGTTGAGTGAAAGTGGTGTGAAAATGGTCGTCAAACGCCGCTTTGTTTCATGTACGTATCATAACAACGGCTTGTATATCTGCCGTCCTCGGTCTTCCTGTTTCTCTTTTTGAATGATGAATACAGACTACCGCTGCCTGCTGGTGTGGAGAGTTATTTCATCTCACGCAGGTGCAGAACGTACTTGCTAACTGGCCGTCGGCTGTAGTCTTTGCGGTGTGTTCAAATGCAACTTGTCGGCCAAGACAAAGGCGACGTGGGACGACTCAACAGTCGGACTTTATCGCCACTAGTTCTTTGATGTTGGCTTGGTGTGTCTGGGCCTTTAGGGGAAAACTGTAGTTTTGGTTAAATATTGGAAAGCACAAAACAGGACGTTATCAAATTTTCAGACTACTGCCAAACCACAATCTTTCCCTAACCATAACCATGTATTTTAGTGACTGAAAACATAAAAACACATGAGACAAAGGATGTTGTAGGATCCAGGAGTTGCACAGCCCTGCTACACTGAAGAATGTGTCTTTATTCCATACAGATTTGCTGGTGCCAAGACCAAAGCCTTCACGATCCATCACATCATACCAATGCATTCTACAGTCAAACCTCCAGAACAAGTACATGTGTATACCAGAGGGGTTGTCAAAGCAGAAGGATAAGAAACACCTTGATGATATCTACACGGAGCTCTACATGATAGATGGGACTGATTCAGATGTCAACAGGTACCATGAGGTCAGGTACATTGAGATGACCTCAAGAAAACCGGAAGGAACCGAGAGATTGATTCAGCACAACGACATTTTCAAACACCCCTCTGGGGAAAACACACCGGTAAGAATGGTGCTGACCAGTGGGATTGCAGGAATTGGAAAAACGTTCCTTGTACACAAATTCATCCTGGACTGGGCTGAAGGAAGAGCCAATCAAGATGTGCATCTCACGTTCCCCTTCACCTTCCGCCAGCTAAATTTACTGAAGGGCAAAAGGTTTCGTTTGGCAGAGTTCATTCACAAATGTATCCACGAAAGTCGAGATATCACAGAGGAGGCTCTTAATTACATCTTCACAAAACTACAGGCTTCAGGAAACACCAACTACGACAAGAGTAAATTCAAACTTCTGTTTGTGCTTGATGGGCTGGACGAAAGCCGCCTTCAGCTCGACTTTAGTGGCATGAAAGATTGTTCAATTGATGAGCCACTGTTGGTGAGTGATCTGCTGGCGTACCTCATCCAGGGGAAACTGCTCCCCTCTGCTCGTCTCTGGATAACCACACGACCTGCAGCAGCCAATCAGATCCCTCTTGACTTTGTTGACATCATGACAGAGGTGAGAGGGTTCACTGACCCACAGAAGGAGGAGTACTTCAGGAAGAGATTCAGAGATGTGCAGATGGTGAACAGAATCATCTCCCACATCAAGATATCTCGAAGCCTCCACATCATGTGCCACATCCCGGTCTTCTGCTGGATCACCGCTACTGTTCTGAAGCAAATATTGGGAGAAGATGAGAGAAAAGAAATTCCTCAAACTCTGACCGAGATGTATACAAAATTCCTTGTGTTTCAGATGAAGCAGACAGCACTGAAGTATGACACAAACAAGAACATGGAGATCATCGAGTCACTTGCAAAGCTGGCATTTCACCAGTTGGAGAGAGGTAATCTCATCTTCTATGAGACCGACTTGAACAACAGTGGCATTCATCTTAGTGAAGCATCGGTGTACTCGGGGGTGTTCACACAGATCTTCAAGGAAGACGACGGGCTGAACGAAGACAAGATGTTTTGCTTTGTGCATCTGAGCATCCATGAGTTTTTGGCAGCTGTCTTTGTGGTCCTGTCACTTTTTAACGACAGAAAGGATGTGATGGCTGAACCGCAAACACCTCTCCAACATCTGCAGGTGCTTTTCAGAAAAGCATCCGCAACGGAGATCTGTAAGAAAGCTGTGGACAAGGCCTTGCGGAGTCCAAATGGACACCTCGACTTGTTCCTCCGCTTCCTCCTGGGCCTTTCGTTGAAGTCGAATCAGGATCTCTTACAAGGCCTGCTGAAACAAACAGGGACATGTGCAGAGACCGACCAGAAGCTAGTGAAGTACATCAAAAAGAAGATCAGGGAGAATCCCTCACCAGAGAGATGCATTAACCTTTTCCACTGTCTGAATGAGCTGAAGGACAGTTCCCTAGTCGATGAGATCCAACATTACCTGAGAACAGGAAGCCTCTCCACAGCCTTTCTCTCTCCGGCTCAGTGGTCAGCCCTGGTCTATGTGTTACTGTCATCAGAAAAAGACCTGGATGTGTTTGACCTAAAGGAATACTCCAAATCAGAGGAGGTTCTGATGAGAATGCTGCCATTGGTCAAAGCCTCAACAACTGCACTGTAAGTACTTGTTTTAAGTTATTTAAACACTTGCATATATACGATATTTGTCTCACTTTATGCATTCACATTATTTTGAAGGATCTGGAAAACATTAAAAGAACAACTACTCACGTGGTACCTGACACATACAACGCTTTCAGGCGCTTTCACAAGCCAACATTTTAAACAACCTCTGGTGCGGTCCGTTTGGGCAGTTGTGAATGCAGTAATCACACTTTGGTGTGAAAAACCACCGGTCCGAGACCGCTTGCGAGAGGTTTATGTATTATTTTGTGTATTTATTACTGTATTTTTGCATTTACTCATTTATTTATTCATGCACGATTTTCCCTTTGCATTTCACCCCTTATTCATTTCCAACTTATTTATTTTTGTATTCTTTTCTTTATACATTTCTTTACACATTTCCTTTTATATTTCTTTACACATTTCCTTTTACATTTCTTTATACATTTCTGCCTCATTATGCAAATGAGGGGGCTGTCACTCAACGCGTGTCATAAAGGGGTCAGAGATTGCCAAACTATAAGATTTCATTTCATAAAGATTGCATTCATACAGATTGCATGCATGTTAACCTTTAATACCGCAGTTTCCATCACAACTAACCTGGACTTCTGCAGAAGTCTGATGTTTGCTTGACATCTGGACTGAAGAGAACATATAGAATATGCTCAATAAAGTCCACAAAAACAGTGACGTTTTATAAAGTCATTGGAGATAAACTGGAGGAGAAGGGATTAGTGTGTGCTGTAGATCAGTTCCGAGTCAAAGTGAAAAAACACTTTGGCCCTGCTCCTTCGTACACGCAATTTTTCTTTTAAACATTTGGTCCGCTCTGATTTGGACCAGCCAAACGGACTGTAGCTTGTGAAAGCACCCCAAGGACGTATACACTGCAACCACACTAAATATCTATCACAACAAGGGTTTTTGCCTTATATATATATATATATATATATATATATATATACATAAGTTAACGCAATAATAACTTGTGAACACAAATATGTCACTAATTTCTTTAGTGCATTAACGCAACTTGTGATTTTTAGGTTGTAGCGACTCAGTTTTAAAGCCAGAGTGAACATACTTGTATCATATGAAACTAGAAAACATAATGAATCCATTGGTATCAACTAAATAACATTCCAAACTTTTCTAAATTTTAGCGAGGAAAAACTGTCATGTCCATTTTCAAAGGGGTCCCTTGACCTCTGACCTCCATATATGTGAATGAAAATGGGTTCTTTGGGTACCCACGAGTCTCCCCTTTACAGACATGCCCACTTTATGATCACATGAAGTTTGGGGCAAGTCATAGTCAAGTCAGCACACTGACTGACTAACAGCTGTTGTTGCCTGTTGGGCTGCAGTTTGCCATGTTATGATTTGAGCATATATTTTATGCTAAATGCAGTACCTGTGAGGGTTTCTGGACAATATTTGTCATTGTTTTGTGTTGTTCATTAATTTCCAATAATAAAAATATACATACATTTACTGTACATAAAGCAGCATATTTGCCCACTTCCATGTTGATAAGAGGATTAAATACTTGACAAATCTCCCTTTAAAGTACATTTTGAACAGATACAATTTGTTTGATTAATTTGCAGTTAATTGTGATTAAAAATGGACACTTAAACGATTAATTGCGATTTAATATTTTAATCGGTTGACAGCCCTAAAATATATATTACTTTATTATGATAACATCATAGCAACATGTTGCTGTAATTTGTTTAATGCCATTGAATGAAATGACTGGTCCTTGGGATTCTATGTAGATAGGGTATTTTTGTTCCAACACAGTCCAACACTTTGCAAAGTGAGTTTTGATTTAAAATATTTTAGCGCCTGCCCACATCAACTAGCTGGTTCTGAGTCCATGTTTATTATTGTCACTCCTCCAGTTTCCCCAAGACGCTAAATATCAATGCTGTACATATCCATTAGTCACATAATAGACAATGTCTTGTGAGATGGCTGACTGACTGAATTTTATATTTTGTGCACATCTTAATTCAACTACTTTCTGAAACATATTTTATGATATAATATTTGATCTTAAAACAGAATAACTTTCTCATCCCGCTCTGTCTACCTCTAAATCAGACTGAACCAATGTGAGCTCTCACACCTGTCTTGTGAAGCTCTGGCCTCAGTTCTCAGCTCGCAGTCCTCCAGTCTGAGAGAGTTGGACCTGAGTAACAACAACCTGCAGGATTCAGGAGTTAAGCTGCTCTCTGTTGGATTGCAGAGTCCACACTGTAAACTGGAAAATCTAAGGTCAGTATACCTGAACCTATTCAAAAGATGTGCAGAATTTCACCTGCTTATTAAATGCTAACCGTTGCTATAATTACTCCAGTATATTATCCATTCGTCTGACCTGCTTTACATGACTATTTCATTAGTTGCTCTCACTGATGCATCTGTTATTGTATTTTACTGCTGCAAAATACTGGGATTGAAGCAATAGATGGATAATAATCCACTTAACGTAACAGAAAGTGTAACTTTGGCAGTTAAGCCTCTGGAAAATAAATCTCATGAGATCTTTCATGGAGCTCTTTAGGATGCTTCCTGTACTCCAGCTAATCTACACAGTATGCCCTGGGTTTGCAATATGTATTTTCTAAGATTTCAGGTTTAAGAAATATTTAATTAGGTATGATGTAAAATTCTAAAATTGGAACATGTTCTATAGACGGGTTTCTGTGCTACGTCATCACAGAGATGCGCGTGCAGCCAGGGGGCAGAAAGCATGGCATGTCTAGTGGAGCCAAGCTCCAAAGCAGAGATGACGAGCAGTTGTTCTGCTGTAAACTGCACCAACTGCAGAAAAGATGGATTGAAAATGTTTAATATTCCGAGGCGATCACATGGCTTTGCTAAAAACAGAAGGAGATTATGGATCCAGGCCTAGTGGGCCAAAACGTTCTAGTCACACAGCGCTAGCAAAGCAGTGAGTGGTCACGGCGAGCTGTCATGCTCCACAGATCAATAGAAATGAACTGATCAACAACAGGTTCATCGACTCACACTCTGAGGAAATATTTAGATAGATTTAGCGAATATGACTTAAAACTTAAAAGTGATGCAAGACTTCATTACAGCTTTAAATTGTTGTAACATTAGGCAACTACAGCGGGGGAAAGATCACTCCAGTACACCGTATGTTACATTTTGAAGGAAAGACGTCTGGTAGTCTACTGGGGCAGCTGCGTGTCAACTACAAGCGGCCATGGAAGCTAACATCAGCTAACGTTTGTTTAAATTTGAATCACACATATCAGCAATACTGTATTGACTTTTGGCGTTACGTTTCCGACTGATAGCTAACCACTAACGTTAGTTAGCAACCAGCAACACGCTATTTAGTAGACAGCCGTCAGGGGTCTAATGTTAATGTTCACCTGCTCGACATACAAAGCGCTGCAGTGTGTCTGTTGTCTCCAGTTTTATATTAAGGTTATACCTGTTGAGGAATCGCTAATGAAAAAGTGTCTGGTGGCGGTCATCAAGAGGGTCTCACGTGACTCATTTGAACTTCGACTGGAATGTCAACCAAACAGACCCTGGTCCCCCAAGTCAAAACTTCTGTCTGATCTAATGTTATACCCATTTCATAACAGGTGATAGTAATAAATAATTCTCATACTAATACCTCATGGTATCTGGTGGTCGGACTCTGATACAGCCAGATTGTATACAAGAAACCCGTCTATATGAACAATGGATATCGAAGTAAAATAGGCCAGTTGCAACAAAGACAAAAAACAACAAAAAACAGGGTTATCACCTTAAGTTCAGAATTAAGAAGAAAATAGAAAAGTATTGTACAAATTATTGATACACTCCCACATGCAGGTTGTCAAGCTGCGAGATCACAGAGGAAAGCTGCGGTTCTTTGGCCTTATCCCTGAGCGCCGACTGCCCCCATCAGACAGAGCTGTACCTGATGAAATACAATCTACAATCACCAAGAATACCAGATGGGAATGTGTCACATAAGTACAAGATAAAGAACAGGGAGCCAATCACATATTCCATGTACAGTATATTATTATTCATTTATTAAAAACTGACTCGCATTTTAACTTTAGTGGCTTTTAAAATGAGTGTCTTCATTAGTATTTGACAAAAGATATTACAATGTAGAGTGATTATAGTTTGAGTTGCAGTTCAGGGAAAACTGCCAATACAACACTGAGTTTAATTATATTGTTGTGTTGTTGTTTTTAATTAATTTAATTCCATAGGATGTACTTAATTTTTCAGGAAGAGTATATATAGGCTATGCCATAATCTTCCCATTCTAATTTCATGACAACAAAACTTCTGTACAACAATTCATAACAATTGACGTATGTTACATATTTCTTGCTGTACAGTACATTATACTTTACTATGTAGTATGACAATAGCATTTTTTGTATTGCCATTTTTTCTTGGTAGTAGACCAATGTACTACCCTGAGCGGAGTACAGAAGACGTGCACTGTCACAAGTTGGGACAATATTGCAGTCTGAGAGAGCTGGACCTGAGTAACAACAGCCTGCAGGATGATGGACTAAAGCTGATCTCTGCTGGACTGAAGAGTCCACACTGTAGACTGGAAACTCTTAGGTCTGTTGACTGTTCGGACACTGTCTCTTTGTTTGTTTCTGTGTATAACAATATTACTAAAAATGTCTCAACCCAACCCAAATGGTATTCTCATACAAAAGAATTAGTCATCACTAAATATTCTTCAGTCTCAGTTGGTGTAACCTGTCGAAGAGTGGCTGTGGATATCTGGCCTTAGCTCTCAGCGATAAGTCCTCCAATCTGAGAAACCTGGACCTGAGTAACAACGACCTGTATGATACAGGAGTGAATCGGCTCTCTGAAGGACTGGAAAGTCCATCTTGTAGACTGGAAACACTTAGGTCAGTAATCCTGAATCTGTGATTTTACATAAAGATGATCAAACGTTAATTTCAGCATCAAAGTGGTCCATGGAGGATTTAGCATGTACTCTCTCAGCAGGTTGTCAGGCTGCCTGATCACAGAGTTAGGCTGTGCTTATTTGGCCTCAGCTCTGAACTCTAACCCGTCCCATTTGAGAGAGCTGGACCTGAGCTACAATCATCCAGGAGACTCAGGGGTGAAGCTGCTCTCTGCTGGACTGGAGGATCCACGGTGGAGACTGGACACTCTCAGGTATAAACAGTTCATTTGCAGATTGCCTCTCATGCAGAGCTTTCTGGTAACATAACAAGCTGCTTAGTGGCTACTTCAGAGGTTCTCAGCTCTTTATCATCAGTGGCTCTTTTTTATTAGAGCCTGTAATTATGTTAGTCTCATTAGTCTCTTCTGCTTCCCGGCCCCGGTCCTCTTCCTGGGTACATATATACTATACTGACTGCCTGCATACACAGACATGTTCACACATGTTTGTCGATGTGCACTATATTGAAGGAACCTCATGTCTGTCTGTCTGTCTGTCTGTGTCTTGCTTCAGTGTTGATCATGGTGGAGAGTCCAGGATCTTGCCTGGGCCAAGGAAATGTAAGTTCTTTTTACACTTTACCCAAACATAAACACAAAGCTCCCCTCTTGAGTGATCCATGATCACTTGTATGGGGTCACAGGAATATCTGTTCCATCTGTTATCTGTCATCTGTTCTGTCTATCGATGTGCGTCGCCATCACTGGTTGAATTACACTGTAGTTTTAACAATCTAGAACTTCAAGTTTTTTCCTTGGGAGACCTTGTGGGTCTTTTTCTACATAAGTAGATCTGTTTTATGGGGAAAAGAAGAGGATCTTTTTAAAAACTCCTTCTAAGGTGCAGATTTCTTTGTATCAGTGTGGACGTGTAAAACGGAGCATTTTGGAAACGATGACGTCCTCTCCTCATTTCATGTCCATTGTTGTTTGTGTAATGAGCAACAGAAACAATAACAAAGATGGCGGACTACCGACTTTTTTACGTTTTGTTAGCGCTGCTCAGACTGATTATTACTTTACCTTAGAAAAATGTTCCAGTCACAGGAAACCGAAGCAGGAACACATTAAACATGTGGAGGCCGAATGGTGATTGAACGTGTTTTTGGGCGATTGAAGGCAAGGTTTGGAGCACTTATAAGAGCGATGGACGTAAACCTGATTGACCTCCCTGTCGTCATTTATGCATGTAAAGAGAGAGTTGATGACAGCAGAGTGATGACAGGAATCCAGCATCCCCCCACCAACAGTAACTGTTATCACACTGACTGTAATGAAGCTGAAGTAAAGGGAGAGAGAAGGGTGGTAATAAAATTCCTTGACCCTTAACTTGTGATCTCACTTGTGGTGACATGTAAATATTAAGGCGAGCGTTTGGAGTCGTTTTTGCGTCCGAGTGTGGATGGAGATATTTGAACAATGAACAAGATTATAGCATTTAGCTCAAAGCATCATAGAGCCCAACTACAGCCTTAGAGCCGTTAGCATGGCTGTAGACTCTTAATCTACCTGCATCGTCCCTGATTTCCATGCAAGAAGCATGTCGGTTTTGACAGTTGCACTTCGATTACAAACTGTGTCTCTTTTTTTCCTGGCAGACGCCTGTGACCTCACACTAGACCCAAACACAGCAAACAAGAGGTTCCTCCTGTCTCATGGTGACAGACAGGTCGCAAACGTAAGACAGGAGCAGCCCTACCCTGATCATCCAGAGAGGTTTCAACACAGGTACCAGGTTCTGTGTACAAACGGTCTGACTGGGCGCTGTTACTGGGAGGTGGAGTGGAAAGGACCAGTTTTTGTAGGAGTGGCATACAGAGGAATCCGCAGGAAAGGACGGGAGGATGACTCTCTGCTCGGGTTTAACGACAAGTCCTGGTGCTTAGACTGCAACAAGAACACTGATTGGCACAACGGAAAGGGCAAAGTCATACCTACAAAATCCTTCGGTGCTTTCAACATAGTAGGGGTGTATCTGGACTGGCCTGCTGGCGTTCTGTCCTTCTACAGAGTCTCCTCCGACGCACTGACCCACCTCCACACCTTCAACACCACATTCACTGAACCCCTCTATCCTGGGTTGATGGTTCTCGGCGTTGATTCTTTTGCATTTTTGTGTACGTCTTAGTGACTGTGTCCACAAGTTGCCAAGTCGGTAACACTAACAGCCCATCCGTTAGGCCTCCCTCCAAAGCCACTCCCCCCAAAAATGACCATTATGTACACAAACATAGCATAATGAACGGAAACAACGAACACGGCTGTGGAAGACTCAGGTGACGCGCAATTAGTGCATGGTTAGAGTGCATGCAGGTAGACAGGCAGTCAGGATGTAATGAGAATTTCAACAACTAAAACAAAAAATAAATATAACGAATACAAAAAAAGAAAAAAAGATTACCAACCCTAGCTTTAATGAATGCAGATGCCAGAGGCTGTTCTGTTCAGTTTAGCTCATGGCATTCTGATAAACACACTTTATCCAGTGTTGTAGGAAGTATTTAGATAAAAGTACTTAATGCGTAAAAATGCCCCTGTGACTGTTATATATTATATCATTAGATTATTCTTACTGATGCATTAATCTATAAGCAGCATTTTACTGTTGCAGTAGGTCGAGGTGGAGCTAATTGTTAATCTATGCATCCTATTTTATAAGATCACCATCATGATTTCTGTGTAAAATCTTAATTAGCAAAGTATTTATAGTAACTATAGTTGTGAAATAAATGTAGTGAAGCAAAAAGTACAATATTTCCCTGAGAAATGAAGGGGAGTCGAGGTATAAAGTACCTCAAATTTGTACTTCTGTACAGTACTTGAGAAATATAAATAAATAATGTAAATATACTTAGTTACATACATACATACATACATACATACATAAATTTCATTCAATTGATGCTGAAAAAGCAGACGTTATCATTGGTCCCTGCATGCACAAATCCAGCCATAACATGGTTCCATTGTTAGCAACATAAAGCCTATATGGTGAAAAACTTTGTCTATTTACGTCTGTAGATTTCTCCTAAATTCAGCAGCAATTAGCGTTAGATAATGCCTCATTTGAATATTTAAACATACAATTTCAGAAAACTTGGAATACTGGGGTAGTTTCATAGTTATATCAGTTAGTTAATTGTTTTACCCTCTTCACATAGTGTCTATGGAATATTACAATTCATATCTTTAAAGGCTGTTTTCTCAAATTGAGTTTTTTCTTCATTCAATGTCTGATTTATACAACATTTTATCGCTAAAAACATGGCGTAAAATGGATTTTTTTTATTGCTGTTGATATTTTCTGATTTATGGAGTGATACAAAGAGATATTCAAAATCACCTCAGTAGAAACTTTTGACTCTAATATGTCAACTAAATGAAACAAGAATGTTGAACCTGACTTTATCCAATGTTCACATTTCTGTACTGGAAATGTATATAAATAACCACATGTACAGTGGACGTTTGTGCAGAAATAACTGCTGCAGCTCCTCCAGACCAACAGAGGTTTCCCGTGTCTTGTGAAGTAACGGGGCTCCGCAGAGAGAAACGTTACCGTCTCGTTACCGACCGGTTGCCGGTGTATTCCTGCTCTCTCCGGCTGCGGGCGGAGAGAGCAGGGAGACGAGTTTCTTGCTGGAGAGACCTTCATCTGGTCAGCTAACATTACTGCTAAGCAGCTGAAATATAGAGTGATATTGTGCTTTTAGCTGACGTGTGTCGCCTCACTGTTTTGAGCGATGCTCGTTCATGTCTATTTAGAGTGAGCAAGCACGAGCCCGACGCTGACTTTCGTTGATTTCACGGCCACAGGTGTCGCTGTTAAGAAGCATTTCTGAAAGTTACAAATAGTCCCTTTAATAAGATATTCCCTCATTTGCATATTTAAACATACCATTTCAGAAAACGTGCAATACAAAAAAATAATTGTCTTAATGTCATTAATTAACTGGGGAAGTTTCATGTGGATATCTATTTGTTTACCCTATGGCTCCCCTTAAAAGATGCAGAAGATGTCATACACACCTTTATTTCCACACATCTGGATTCCTGCAGTGGTCTTTAACCAGCTGGAAACCAGAAATCACTCAACAGGCTCAAACTATTTCTTGTTCACGAAGAGGGTATCGAGCCAAATCATTATCTTCTTTTGAACAACTTCTTCAATTAGCCTATTAGTCTATTATACCTGGCATCTTATTAAGTTTTCATGCTGCCACAGATTTTTTTTATGTTCTGTCTGATTCACTGATTTCTGTCATGTTTATTTTATTGATTGATTTTATTTGTTTGGTGAAAATCATTGTAATATTCGTTTGAGAAGTCAAGAAACATCTATATCTGTTGCAACTACATTAAAGAGTGTTAAAAGCCACGGCTACATGTTTCCATACTGTTTATGAATACTAGTAAAGTAAAAGCTAAAGTTTTCCATGGTGCAGCAAGTCTATTCATCCTGTTAATACTACAGTTATACTACTGATAATAATATTAATATTCATAATATTAATTCAATGCCAACTAAATCCAGACTGTTTAGGATGCAATCTGTGGCTGAATGAAATTTACACAATCCCGCCATCTAGTGGCCAAATAAATAGGTGCAGATTTAAAGTCAAAATCTGCACCTCCAAAAAATCTGGGTTGAGGTGTATAAAACTTCTGATAAATGCCGTAGAAAATGTCTTAAACTTTCACTCCAAAAAAGTGATTTGTAAAGAGAAAGATTTATGAACTTTCTATGAAGAAGCTAAAATAAGTAAGGCCTGTCTACTCACAGTGGCCTCTCACAGTAGCACTGCCAATTGAAAGCCTCCAGAGGTGCAGTTTCATGGCTCCATCGCATCAGTCATCATAGCTTCATACACACCTTGTCATCATCAAGATTATTATTGAAGAAAATAAATCTTAGTTTGGGATATAATTCATGACAATATTCAGTAAGTTGAAGAAGGATATAGTGAGAAGGTCCTATTAAACCCCCTAACCCTCCGCCGGCCCGCCGGCTGCTATTCTGTCATTCAGAGGTTGTTGCGAAATAACGCTCCAAACTTAAAGCTAAATCTTTAGCGATGAGGAAAAACTGGCATGTCCATTTTCAAAGGGGTCCCTTGACCTCTGACCTCCAGATATGTGAATGAAAATGGGTTCTATGGCTACCCACGAGTCTCCCCTTTACAGACATGCCCACTTTATGATAATCACATGCAGTATAAATGTGTCATTGCCTTCTATTCTAAAATGGTGTATCTGAATATTTCTGTATACTGGGGTCCCTAAACAGTCTTGAATTACATACATTGTGTGTCACTGTAAAGCTGAGATTCTTGTGGATCCAATGAGCCCAACTGTATTCATGTGTGATGATGTTAGTCCCCATAGTAGACATTTCATTTTAGTGAGACCATTTTTTTCACAGTATAAAATGACCTGTGGTGACCTCTAGGATAATCACAGCCTCGTGAAACTTTACAGCCTCAAACTAGAGATCGAGAGACTTCAGAGGATGGATGGCTTTCCTAGCTAGATTGACAATAAGGGGGTTTCTGAGCAGTTTACACAACAGAAGTGCTCGCCATCCAATCGCCGAAAAATGCAATTCTCAAGGTCTTGGTGTCTTAATGTGGTATTTTGGAGGGATTATTGATAATTTTTATCAATTCTTGAATGGTAAAAAAAAAAGGGTTAAATTTAGCACCAAATCTGTGTAGCAAATGGTATCAAGACTAAAATTGCTGAAACAATTTATGAGACATAATAGAGCATGGGAATGACCGTCATATACTTCTATCATAATGTTCAAGATCTGATACACTTTCACAATTTATTTTATTTTATTTTTTAATTAATTAATTTATTAATTATTTTGTATTTCTTATTAATGACTAGAACAACTTAACACTCAGTACTGAGCTGCATCTTAAATTAATCTTCAGGTTCCCATCTTTCATCTACTGTTGTAAAGTTGAAAACTCATTAAAATGATATATATATATTTTATAATAATATAATAATTGTATTATTGATAAAGATGTGTGTCAAGTGAACACATGTAAGAATAATGTTAACATTTAATTGTATTCATGCTGACTCCATCAGGTCATGAATTGGATCATTTATGAAAGATTTAGCATGTTGACTCTGACAGTGTGTCTCCTGCTTCTGATTGTGTGACGCTGCCATCTGCTGGCGACTTCTAACTGGCTTAGAAAACCACTAACACCAACACCACTACACCATTCTTAAATAGGAATACCAACATTTTACTCAGAAAGTTTTTATATATTCTGCCCCAGGGCTGGTGTGTACTTTATATTAAGGTAAAAAAATAGTGCTGCAAAAGTAGTTGTAGTAATAGCAAATATATAATGTAAAGTAC
Source organism: Sebastiscus tertius (assembly GCA_916701665.1). Taxonomy (NCBI): domain Eukaryota; kingdom Metazoa; phylum Chordata; class Actinopteri; order Perciformes; family Sebastidae; genus Sebastiscus; species Sebastiscus tertius. The sequence continues at coordinate 26,978 of CAKAOH010039947.1, forward strand.
TAATAGTAATACAACTAGTTGTAGCAGCAGTGCTATTTACATAGTATAAGTACTAGCAGTAATAGTAGTTTTCATTTCATAGACAACTGAAGTGCCATTAAAAGGGACACTCCGCTGAGTTCACACATGGCGTTGAGTTCACTCGTCATGAGGAGCAGTATACTGTATAATGTCCTCTGAGGCTCTGGAGGAGCTTTCTGAAGTCTGAAAAAATAACCCTGATGATGTCATCATCATCATCATCATCATCATCAAAGAAGTGGGAAGCAGGGAGCATCTAATTGGAAGATGCTAAACCGGAAATGTAGAGATCCAGTATTTTGGGATCTTGACCCACATCAGGGACTGAGAGTCAGGATATCACATTTTCTTTTTTCTCTTGTGAATCCCTCAAATCTATGGAAGTGCATTACTAAAACACTGATTACTACACAGTACTCTGAACAATTTAAATAATAAATTGGGTATTTTCTTAATATTTTTTTAAATGTGAAATTTTAAAGTAAAGCCTGTTAGCATGCCTCTCCAGACACATTGGTTTGTATCAGTGGAACTATACTGCTGTTACCCTGGGGACAGCTTGATTTTTATACTGGTCTCATGCTTCACAGCACAAACAGAATAATATCTTCTTATTATTTTATTTTATTTTATTTTATTTTATTTTATTTTATTTCATTTTATGTTGTATTTTATTTTATTGTATTTTATTTCTTTTTTTAGTTTATATTTTATGTTACATTTTATTTTATTTCATTTTACCTCACTTCATTCAAGCTATTTGCTTATATGACAGGTCATGTTCTCATCTCGCCTTGTGGCTGCGGTACTGCTATTAACCATCAGATGGTGCCTGGGAGCCAGTTTAATTTCCATTCTATGGTGATTCAACCCTGTAACATTACAAGCATAATTCACTTTAAAGTGAATGCTGTTAGACACAACTGTCACCACTAGCAACCACAGTACTTTTACCACTGTATCTCTAAATGAGTCCCCATGCCTGCCCACCGTGACTTGAGTGATTACACTACAGTACACTAGAGTAAGCAACATGTGTTAAAGGCAGACTGATAGTGCAGAAGTGAATGTGTGTGGGTAGATCTGCTTCTACATTATAAAGTCAGTGAGAACACTAAATAACTGCTGCAGGTGTTCACAGACTGGTGGTATGTAACAGTACCGGAGGATCAGCGGGGGATTTTACCACTATAAAAGAACCTGAATCAAGTGTTAACGCTGTCATATAATACCTCTTTAAACGGTGTGGAAAATGCATGAATTTCATTTGGTTTAGGAAATAGAGTATGATAACTTTGAGAAAATATGATGTATATTTGACTCCAGAGGAAAGAATGGGGATCTATTTCCATCATGCTCCCCAGTGGAGGATGAAATGTCTCTTATCTGGCATAAAAGACGGTTAAAGCACAGTCTGCAGGCGACATGATGTACTGTATATGGCACCTGCTAAACACTGACAGCACATTGGTGTAGTGTCATATTGTGACAGCAGAGGGTGCAGTGGTGCACAGCTCCGTCTGGTCTCTGTGATTGTCCCAACAAAGGAAAGTAAACTTCAGAGGGTGGCCATGAGATCCTTTATTTAAGTCAAAGTAGAAATACCACAGTGGAAAATTTCCACTACGTTACAAGTCAGTCATCTATTGAATATTTTACATTTCAGCATATTGTAATTCAAATGTTCTGAGAGATAACTAGACTTCTGCACCTCCTCATGTCTCTGTTTTCAGGCTTTAGAAAATCTAGCCCGTGATGGGAGACCAAAGTCTCTCTCTCTCTGAAATGACCTGTGATTGGTCAAAACCAATCACAGGTCATTTCAGAGAGAGAGAGTGTTTCCTTTTGGCTGTTTATTCAACAGAGGCAGCTGTCAATCAATCACCAACTCTGATCAAATATGAATCAATATTCTGTTACTGTAATGCCTCAAATATGTTCAGAAACATCTTGTAGTGTACTGTTTAGCTGTAAAATGAGAAAGTTTGTGAGTGATTGACAGCTGCTCAGAGACAGCAGATTCCAGATCAGCTCTTACTGCTTGTTTTCCTCCGGTGTGTGAAATCCTGCAGATGCCATTAGGAGCACCTGAGGACACCGGAGGACACGGAGGCACTTGAATTTTTTCAGATTACCTGTCTCATGCACTGTTTTCTGATCCAGGTTTCACAGTTTGTGGGTTGGTAGGAACTCCAGATACCCAGATGGATGAACACAAGCTCTGAAAAATTTAGATTTTCATGATATGTCCCTTATAAGTACTTTTCATTTCAAGTATTGTACTTCGCTATACATTTCAAGTCACATCCGTGACAGAGTAAGAACTAAAGTAACGTGAAAAAGAAGAGAAGAAGCTGCAGGTGTGTCAGCACAGTCTTGATATAGTGACCATTTTATAAAAGTTACTTTTTTTTAAATCATATTTGTCCAACCTGCCTACTGCAGCTTTAAAGCATCAAAAGTAAAAAAAACAAATATGCTATTCAGAATATTACATTATTATACATTACATTATTGGACTATTATTACTGATGCATTAATGTGTTAGCAGCATTTTAAGGGTCTATATGGTCAATGTGGAGCCATTTTAACTACTGTCTTAACCAAGTAAATGCAAAATAACTCCAAACTAGAACTAAAAGAGGCAACATTTTCTGAGAAATATCAGCTTGCCTGCGCTGAAAATTGCAAATGCAAACACTGTAAACAGGTTACAATGTCTTGAAATGTTAATTATTTGAGATGCACTTGAAGAGGAAGGAATTTATGTGATTCAATTTAATTTGACTTTGATATGTCCGTTGAAGTGCGAGTGCACAAAATCACTCGGTCGGAACTTTCCAATACGCAACAATATAAATAAACGTGTGATTATAGAAAAACTTGAAAAGCTGAATTAAGGTGTGAAAGTTGCACGTGTGGTAAATGTACACAGAAACATATAGTATGAAAGGTTCTGATGAGGATTTGAAGACTCCACCATTCACTTCCATTATAAAAGAACTCCAAACAAAAGCCGGGTCCCTGGAACTACTTTTCAAGGAACTAAAAGGTTCCTTCAGTCCACTGTTGTCTGCGTTTCCACCGCGGTCTAAAGACCCGCGAAGACGTATGAAAAAGCAACATGACATGAGACGAGGGCTGCAAATAAAATAGGTTTCGTCTCACTGCTGCATATATTTACTGATGCAGGTTGGATGGAATGAATGAAATGCAGAGGACGTCTCTCTCCACAGTAAATCATCTGTTTGATGGTTATTCATTTCTGCTTTAAGAACGTACCCGCTGAAAATAACTTTTCTTTCTCTCATTCATAGCAATGCTGCGCTTCTTCCCTCTTCTAATGTTACTGCTCTTTCTCTTTTTCCCTCAGTCTTTTTTTTTCTAATGAGTCGGGAGGCCGACAGCAGAGCCTAACTTTACTTTCAATGATTTCAAACAAAGAGAAATACTCTCCCCTCGTCCTAAAATGGTCCTAAATCGATACTAAACTACTTTCTTGTTTATGAATGAAGCGGTACTCAAGTCGGAGCCGTTGAAGCAGCAACGCTGTGTGTGTCTTACCTTTCAGAAAGTACTTCCCCACAACCAGGGCCTTTTTTGGGGGTAAAATGTCCCCAGAACATAATTTAGACCCTGGAGATCCTCAAAAGGTTCTTGGTTCCGAGGGAAAGTTCCTGTGGTGGAAACGGCGGTTCAATATTTTGAAAATGATTAAAGCTGACATTACTGGGTGTAATGTGTGAATGATGTATTTTCCAGCTTAAGTGATGAATGAGTAGAAAGCATTTCATTTTGATTCTTTTGAATGAGAAAAATGCAGAAAAAACATTCCTAAAGAAGCTGAACATCTTTAAGTTTGAAGTTAGTTTCAACATGAAAGCATGTTGGTTGAAGGCTATAGACCGTAAGCCTATACTGTATATAAGAAGTGGACGTACAGTAGTCACCGCAACTTCACCCATTGGTTTGAACACTGTCGTTTTGAAGCCTCAAGTGCGTCCGTCGCCATCTTGGTTTTTTGGAACCAGAAGTGACACGAGAGGGTGGAGCTAAGTACAACCGAATGCTGAGTAAGACATTTTTAGGCTACCATTGAAAACACTGGTGAAAGGGTTAAAGCTCTAAGATGAAAACACGTACAACTCCTAGACCGTACAACTCCTAGACCATACAACGCCGTGGTAGCGACCTGTCAATCACAAGGTAGCCCCGTCCTAAAGCATCCCCTGCTTTATGGTCTATTTGACTCTAAATGGGACCATAATTTACTAAATGAACATCATGTTATATTGAAGAAGACTTGAAACTAGCGATTGAGACCATAAACTCATGTTTACAATGTTCACTGAGGTAATAAATCAAGTGAGAAGTAAAGGCTCATTTTCTCATAGACTTCTATGCAACCAGAGGAGTCGCCCCCTGCTGGCTGGTAGAGAGAATGCATGTTTAAGGCTCTTCAGCATTGGCTTCACTTCTCAGAACCAGAGGTTGCCGTCTGATTGAAGGACAAAACAATATCCATAATAATAAAGACGTAGTAGCATAAACAGGAAACGAGTCAAGTACCTCAATAATTGTACTTAATAACTACACTTGAGTAAAGGCAGTTATCTGCAATGTTCACACACATGCACGAACGCACGCAATCATGCACGCATGAACAATCATTCTCACTCAATTGAACATATGTGACCTCTGACAGTGTGATCAATAATAATGATCAGTTTGACCATCACACTTACTGTGTAATGTGGAGAGGGTGGTGCTGTGAATATTGACATGTGTAATTCAAAGGGTGGGTATTATGTGAAATGAGTCTCTATAATCAAAACACACACACACACCTACACACACATACACACACACAGAGTGAAATTCTTGACTTGAACCTTGACCCTGCAGCTGTAAGCAGAGGACTATGGGGGATTTGCTGTGAGAAGGGAACTCCTCTCCTCTATATGCTCACTCCCTCACCCTACTATAGATAACAATAATATATCAGTTTTCAAGAGTTGACGAAAAACAAACGACATTTAGTCTTGTTACTGTAACAAAGTCGTTTATTTGTATACTTTTACTTTTTGGAGTATTTTTTAAAAAAATCTGTAATTTCACTTACTTTGGGTTTCTACTAGAACATGTTTACATGCTTTAATGTTCCAAAAAACTGTTTATTTTTCTCATATTGTCTGTCTGATATTGAATATTGTTACGTTGCGTTGTTACGTTGCGTTGTTACGTTGCGTTACATTGTCACGTTACATTGTCACGTTACATTATTACGTTATGTTGTTGTGTTGCGTTGTTGTGTTGGATTGGCATGTTGCGATGTCACGTTGCATTGTCAAATTTGCATTGTTGTGTTTGCGTTGTAGTGTTGCGTTGTTACTTTGCATTGGTACTTTGCGTTGGTATGTTGCGTTGTCATGTTGCGTTGTCACGTTGTGTTGTCACGTTACATTATTACGTTGCGTTGTTGTGTTGCGTTGTTGTGTTGCATTGTAGTGTTGCGTTATTGTGTTACGTTTTTATGTTACGTTGTTGTGTTGTGTTGTTGTGTTGCGCTGTTGCGTTGTTGTGTTGCGTTGTAGTGTTGCATTGTTGTGTTGCGTTGTTGTGTTGCATTGTAGTGTTGCGTTATTGTGTTGCGTTGTTACGTTACTTTGTTGTGTTGCGTTGTCGTGTTGCGTTGTTGTGTTGCATTGTTACGTTGTGTTGTATAGTGGTATATTCTCTATCTTGTGAGGGGTCCTTGGCTGAAAAAAGACAGAGAACCTCTGGTCGAGGCCAAATTCTACACAGATGTAAAACCCATAAAAATCTTAAATGGAACTATTCACATCAAAGGTTTCTTCATGTCCAAATTAATCTTGCTTATCCCAAAAAGAAAATATGCAATATATCTCTGCTTGAAGCAAATCTGAGGATCACAAAACTGTCATGTAGAAAGGGAGAGCTACAAGAAGGAGATAAAATATCGGAAGTAGACATCACAGAGGGGAGGAGGAGGAAACATGGGAGATACATGAGAACACACAGAGAGAGTGATGGAGGGATGAGAGGAGAGAGAGAGAGAGAGAGAGAGAGAGAGAGAGAGAGAGAGAGAGAGAGAGAGAGAGAGAGAGATTGTCATCAGTGGCAGAGAGGCGCCTC
>CAKAOH010039948.1:0-27414 GCA_916701665.1 Sebastiscus tertius
ATAGATATGAAGGAGCATCACTCAACACAGTGAGGAGACACACGTCAGCTAAAAGCACAGCATCACTCTAGAGTTCAGCTGCTTGGCAGTAATGTTAGCTGACCAGACCAAGGTCTCTCCATCAATCACTGCTGATCCTAGTGTTGGCTTTTCCCGCCTCGGCCTCCCGACCGCGGCCGGAGGGAACGGGGGAGACGCCGGAGTTTTGGTGGGAGACGATAACGTTTCTCTCTGTGGAGCCCCGTCACTTCACAAGACACGGGAAACCTCTGTTGGTCTGGAGGAGCTGCAGCAGTTATTTCTGACCAAACATCCACTGAACATTCACTAGATATTCTCAGAGCTAAACTAACTCTTCTGCAGTGTGGAGTGAGCAGCATGCACGTGAGAGGTGGAGAGAGAGAGAGAGAGAACGAGCGCAGTGTGTGAGTGAAGGCAGGCAGAGGAGCAGAGGAGCAGAGACTCCGGTCCTGGAGACCAAAGCTACGGTCTCCTCCGCGACCTCCGACCGCGGCCAACACTGTTTAACAGACTTCACTAGAGACAACCAAGAGGTTTGGTGAAGCACTGGAGTTTGTGTTGGAGTCTGAGTCTGAACAGCGGAGACACACGAGAGACCATGAGACACCGACCAGCAATGATTTATACGTGTAAGAAGTTACAGTCCCTTTAAGTGTCAACATTTTTGTAAAAACTTCTATTTGGTCTGATTTTGATTAAATCGTGCTCATTTTCAGGTTCATTCTTGTATTTTTGGTTTCTACTAGAACATGCTTACATGCTTTAATGTTCATAGAAAAATATGGTGCACCTTTGCAAAGGTAGTCTACGTTCCAAATTGCACACTTTTTCTTTCTACTTGTAATACGTACTGCAGCTGCCCTATACAGGATGCATACGATCGGGACATACTACTTCGTCAAGTGTTAACTTTTTTAACACTAGACAATGGGAAAAAGTTGAATCGTACACTTCTAGGGACTTTAACTTTCAATCAATCAATCAATCAAACTTTAGTTATATAGCATCTTTCAAACAATTCAAAGTGCTGGACAGACGATTGACAAAAACGTAGTGTTAAAAATGGATTTAGAGACGAATGCACCAAAACAACCAATATAAAAGTTCATTGAATAAGAAAGCAATAAGAGATAATAAAAGATAAATAAAAATAACAGTAAAAATAAATCAATAAAAATGATGAAACTACACAAAATAAGCAGATTGTAATAAAATAATAACATTTTAATAAAATAAAATAGAATAAAAGAGATAATAATGATCAGCAATAAAATATTGATTAAATAAAACTTGGAAAATCTCTCAATGAATCCAGTAAACATGTTTGATTTTCAGCATGTATGAAGTCAGGAATTATTTATTACATTTTTTTTCCAGCAACTCAAAAATCAAAGAATAAAGACCTTACCCTCACAGATTAGTGGTATTTTCTTTTTAATCCATAAGGGACATGTAATGTTTTATACTTCTGGTGAATATAATCCAATCAATCTGATTTCTCGGATATGACGTCACGTTACTCAGACTACCACAATAAAAGCTGTAACTTCCTTCCACCTCCGTATAGACTCAGATGGAGCAGATATATCGATCCTGGCATTAAAACATCTGTTTTAAAAATCGTTAAAAAACAAATGGGGATACATTTGTGAATCAATCTTGCTGCTGCTGCCTGAATAACTGAAATGATCTCCACATCTGATCTCTGAACTGTGCTGGATTTATATTTCCCCATCTTGCAAAACCTTGCGGACTTCATGTTAACCCCCCCCTCCCCCAGGTGGGGAACTGAGAAAGAGGAAGTGTTGGCGTGTGCCGTATATATAAGTGACTTCTCTGAATGTGAGCTGTGAGTTTAGAGGAAGAGGAATCAAGAAGTTCTTCTCGGTGAACGATGTTTCTTTAAAATGTTTTTTAGATGCTGCTAATCTTCCTCTTTTTGCCGTTTGCAGCTGTATGTGGCTGCTCTTCACATTCTGCTGTTTTATGAGGAATGAACTACGCTGCTTCTTCTACTGTCTTCTCAACGTACTGCTGATTCTTCTATGGACACAGATTGAGTAAGTACTGATGTTAAAAGTCTCAGTGATGTTCTCCGTTGTGATGAAATGATGTGTCAAAAATACTGCTGATGTGTAATGCTGCAGCTCAGTCTGGTTTGAATCCAACAGAACTTGTTTCCTGTGTGTGAAGCTGAAACTATTTGATGATTAAGCATTTAGTTGATTGACAGAAAATCAATCTGCAGCTATTTTCATGAGCGATTAATAATATGAGTTGGTCGGTATTTTCTTTTAATGCTAACCAGCGTGAGAAAAGTTAGGTTGTTCGTACGGAGTGGGAGGCTAACTTTACTCCGAGCTAATACTGAGCACGTTTCCTTGTGCATAAACAGACATCGTGTGAATGTTTAAATGTGATTATGGAAAGATGATATATATTATCAGTCTTTAAGGGGACAGTTCTTAACTAACGCTCCATTTTACAGAAAGGTCAGAGGTCAAGGTCAGCTGGCTGAACCGTAGAAAATAATCTATTTCACTCATTTAGTTCACAGTTCACCTTTCATTCTTATCAGCGGTATTATAATTATATCCTCCGCCAAAGGCCGAAGGCCTAGGAAGGAGGTTATGTTTTCCCCGGCGTTGGTTTGTCTGTTTGTCCGTCTGTTAGCAGGATTACTCCAAACGTCTGCGATGGATTGAATGAAACCTTTAGGAGAGGTGGGGTATAATGAACAAACCATCAGATTTTGGTGGCGATCTGGATCATGATCTGGATTCAGGAATATTTTTAAGGATTCCGATCAGCCAGAGCATTAAGACCACGGGGTATAACACATCCGCAGTGTAACTGATGACGCGTTGATGACGCGTGACCCCGCCTCCTTCTTCAAGCAGAGAGATACGTGTGTGGATGTGTGTGCAGGAGCTGCTGGCCGTCCGCGGTGAGAAAGAACAAAGCGGTAGCTGACGGGATGAGAGACAACGTAGTGTACCATTATTCAGACATAACAAGGCTGTGCTCTCCGAGTGCCATTCTAGTTTTATTATTATTACTGTTTGTGGTGCAGATTCACAGACACGGTCATTTATTTTATGTATGATGTCTGTTGATATGAAGATATGATGTTACCCAACATCTCTATACATCTCAGATATTTAAACTGATTAGTGTAAAGTGGACACGTACAGATGTTTCATTGTGCCATGCTTGAGGTTGATTTGTCACAGTGTATAATATATATAGCCGTACAGAGGGCTTTATTGGTATTAATTTAGTTTTGGCACATCACCTAAGATAAATAGTAGGACTAAACATGAAACATAGATGAGCAAGTAAGATTTAAAGCCCAAGCAATGAAAATGTACAGTACAGCACTTAATGGGCCTCAGAGGTACCTGCTGCTAACTGTGTTTAAATGACCCAGAATTACTGAAAATGAAAGTTAAACCTTTCTATTCTTAAGATCACCAGGAAAACCACACGAAGCAGGATTTAAGAAACAATTCATCAGACTGCATAAAATCCAGATAATGAAAACATAATGAACGTGTCAGGAGAGGTCAAGAAGCCACCGGCTTATACAACTGACCCCCCCTCAACTTAAAGGGACTATTTGTAACTTTCAAAATTTCTGCTTAACAGCGACACCTGTGGCTGTGAAGTCAGCGAAAGTCAGCGTCGGGCTCGCGCTTGCTCGCTCTAAATATACCTGAACGAGCATCGCTCAACACAGTGAGGAGACACACGTCAGCTAAAAGCACAATATCACTCTATATTTCAGCTGCTTGGCAGTAATGTTAGCTGACCAGACCAAGGTCTCTCCATGAACATGATTTAGATCTGATCCTAGTGTTGGCTTTTCCTGCCTCAGCGCAGGCTGAGGTAGCGGGGCTCTGCAGCGTGTCTCCCTGCTCTCTCCGCCCGCAGCCGGAGAGAGCAGGGAGACACCGGCACCCGGTCAGTAACGAGACGACAACATTACTCTGTGGAGCTCCGTCACTTCACAAGACACGGAGAACCTCTGTTGGTCTGGAGGAGCTGCAGCAGTTATTTCTGCCCAAACGTCCACTGAACATTCACTAGATATTCTCAGAGCTACACTAACTCTGCTGCAGGGTGGAGTGAGCGCACATGAACGTCTAGAGGTGGAGAGAGTACGCGAGAACGCGCGCTCTGTCTCAGTGAAGGCGAGCAGGCAGAGGAGACGAGGCTCCGGCCACACGCGAGCGCGCTTATGAGAGCGCGCATGTGTCCCGACCCGGTACATTTATACGCTTACAAAGTTACTAACAGTCCCTTTAAGGAGAAAACAAACAACAACAAAAAAGGATAAAAGAAACTAACAATAAAAAAAAACTAAGCTCATGTAATTTAGAAAAATACGACACAAATATTGACAAGAAGAAGCTCATCAAATGAGCAGAAAAACTAACCAATCGGTTGACAACAATCAAATAAAAACAAATAAATATAGAGATAAAATCTATTTTCTATACGCGTTGTGTTATTTATAGGAAGACAGTTTCCATGCTGTTGAGGAAAAGCAGAAAGAAATGGTGAAGGTAGTTATGCTGCATGTTGCTCATCGGTTTCATCGTTAAAGGTTCGATAGCTTTTAGAAGCTTCTGTATAATAAACGCGTGCAGGAACCTCGTCTGCTTTTAAACATTCTTCAGTCACATCTGGTCACACGGCTCATACGTAGAGGAAACACACACACACACTGAGTCCTTGTTAAAAAGAAATCCCTCCATTAATAAGACAAACACACACCAGAGGTCTTTCTACAGGAGACGCTCATCTGTGAACGTTTCCGTCGCTGAATGTATTCGGCTTTAATTTCTTTATTTGAAGAATGTTCAAGAGGTAAAATTAACCTGCTGAGTCGAAGTCTAAAACAACAGCGACGTACGTAGAGCCACATCTGCTGCCAGATACAGCTGCTGTGCATGTGTGTGTGTGCGTGTGCGTGTGTGTGTGAGCAAGTGCATGTGAACACACCACAGGATGTTAGCTTAGCCACTCAGCACTGTTCCTGCACAGCCGACACATTTATTACTACCCCGGGCTGCACTCACAACGGCTAAAATTACCCCGACTTCATGCTCAGGATCGGCTCAGATTCAGAACTGTGAATTGTTCTTGATGATCTCCAGAGAATACAGGCGTAGATTTATTGTATTTTAATGTTGTTAATTGTTGAATTACACAAGCTGTGTTTGATTTGTCTTGTTGTTTCTGGAAGCGTATATCGTTGAGCTGTCTGGGCGGAGTTGAGTTAAAAGTGATGGGAGGTTTCCTCTTCATGGTATATACCCACCATCACGCTGTGAAAACCACAACATGTTTCTGTGCTGAACCACAGTCTTTTTTTAGTTATTCTAAAAAGAATCATTAAGCAAGCTGCTTACTTACTTAAGATAATGTAATAGTTACGCTACAGCTGCTGATTTTGAGTGTTTTCTCACAATCTCAAATATCTCTTAAAGGGACTGTTTGTAACTTTTTAAGCGTATAAATGTAGCGGGTCGGGACACATGCGCGCTCGCATATGCGCGTTTGCGTGTGGCCGCTGTCTCTCCTCCTCTGCCTGCCTGCCTTCACTCAGACAGCGCGCGCGTTCTCGCTCAGCTCGCTCCACCTCTAGACGTTCATGTGCGCTCACTCCACCCTGCAGCAGAGTTAGTGTAGCTCTGAGAATATCTAGTGAATGTTCAGTGGACGTTTGGTCAGAAATAACTGCTGCAGCTCCTCCAGACCAGCAGAGGTTCTCCGTGTCTTGTGAAGTGACGGAGCTCCTCAGCGAGTAACGTTATTGTCTCGTTACTGACCGGGTGCCGGTGTCTCCCTGCTCTCTCCGGCTGCGGGCGGAGAGAGCAGGGAGACACGCTGCAGAGCTCCGCTGCATCAGCCTGCGCTGAGGCAGGAAAAGCCAACACTAGGATCAGATCTAAATCATGTTCATGGAGAGACCTTGGTCTGGTCAGCTAACATTACTGCCAAGCAGCTGAACTCTAGAGTGATATTGTGCTTTTAGCTGACGTGTGTCTCCTCACTGTGTTGAGCGATGCTCCTTCAGGTATATTTAGAGCGAGCAAGCGCGAACCCGACGCTGACTTTCGTTGATTTCACGGCCACAGGTGTCGCTGTTAAGAAGCATTTCTGAAAGTTACAAATAGTCCCTTTAAGTCCAATCCTGCACAGTAATCTAAACCCAGTAGTCCTCTAGCTTTATGAGGAGTCGTCCACCAGTCCAGTCCGTGCACACTGCAGCAGCTGAAGTCAATATAACATACATGGCTTTTGCAATAAATTGAGCATTTTGTCAGTGAACACGCCAGTCTGGACTTTCTATCTGACTCACAGACAATGTCTATGTTTTTATCGCTTAACAAGCTACCAAGTCTGTGATATTTGACTTTATGGAGAGGCGATGGACCACGTGGGACCTTATTTCAGTGAGAGACAAATCTTTTTGTTGATCCCGTTTGAATTGCACCATGAATCACACAGATGATGTTTGTCATTCAAAAGATCATTTTGCAAGTCCAGAAAGTCTCAGTTCGTCGTAGTATCATTTAGAAACCGCTCAGTGAACTACATCTCTTGTCTCGGACAATATACGTCTGCAACACTAGCCGTCCCACTGAGCAAAGACCCGTCCAAAAGACATCAATTTAACGTCTCTGTCGATGTCCAAAGACGTCCACTGAGGAGCCAGAATGAAAGGTTTTTGCGACGTCTTTTTTAAACGTCTTTTTAACGTTCAAGTATTGATGTCAGCCTGAGTTCCACGTCCTCAGACGTCCAAAAAGGCCCCAAACCAGACGTTCAAATATTGAACCCAACTTGCACGTCCACCAGACGTACACAAGTGGGTCTGGACTGACGTCACATGTTTGCTGGGTTAACTTAGACGCACAGATGAGCCGTTATCTGACCTGATGTGTTCTATCCAGCGTCTCCTGCTCTTTTTATCAGTCAGGAAGAGAGAGAACGAATGAGACCCGTTGCTGATGTGAGTTCATCCCAGTAGGAAACACACAGACATCGTAGCTTCAGAGAGAGAGACGTCAGCAACGCGACGTTTGGGTGTGTCGTCTTTCTAATGACGTATTTTCAGTCTGATACTTCAACAGTTTTACAACAAACTGAGACTTTCTTGACTTGCAAAGTTATCTTTTAAATTGACAATCATATGTGAATCATGGAGCAATTAAAACAGGATAAAACTAAATTATTAGTTTTTTACTGTTCATACCGTCGAAATAAGGTCTCATGGTGGGACTTTGTCTCTTTATAGTCTCCAAAGTGTGAAGTAAATTAAAATCAGCCATGTATTTAAAGTTACTGTGAGGAACTTTTAACACGTTAGGACTGGTTTCAGAGCACCAGAGTCCCTTTAGTAAACGAGAACATCAGCGATTTGTCGTTGGAGACTGTCAGACCCTGCTGACACTCTGGAGCTGGGAAACACTACGGCTTTTGTCCACAGGGAGCGCCACAATCAACACAAACTTAAAGTTCCTCGTAGTAACTTTAAGTACTCAAATATCAGAATATATTCAACTTCTGAATTCATCCAGGAGCGACGTTTGGGAAAGACATTTCTGCTGTGTTGAGATTATTACACATTCAGTGTGTGTTTGTGTGCAGCGACTCCTAATGAGGTCGAGCAGCGCAGGAGGTTCAGCGGCAGGATGAAGAAGCATTTTTATGGCTGTTTGTAAACTGAAACATATGTTAGCGTTATTCAGAGAGTGTGTGTGTGAGTGAGTGTGTGTTGACGGTGTGTCTTCAAAGGATCCACACCCTCATATCTCCCTCTCTACTACTCTCTACTCTCTCTCTGTCTGTCAAAGGAGCCATTGTGCATGCTTAGCTAATATTAGGCTGTGTGTGTGTGTGAGAGAGAGAGAGAGAGAGAGAGAGAGAGAGAGAGAGAGAGAGAGAGAGAGAGAGAGAGAGAGAGAGAGAGAGAGAGAGAGGTTGTGTTGTGCATTTTAAATTTCAACACACAGGCCTGTTTCCTTTGGCGGAAGTTACCGTGTTTCTGCATCCACTCAGAGCTGCTTCAGATTCATCAGCACATCGTGCACCAACTGACCGTCGGCTCATAAACGGAGTCATCGCTGTATTTTGAAGAATACAAACTGTGTTTTCTGAGTGTGAAAATGCCAACCGTAAGCCACACAAAACCAAGGAGGGGTTTTCCGTTACATTCTCCCCCTGCCCCCCCCCTCCGGCTGGTCTCACATCTGCAGTAGAGAGTCGGTGTCGTTTCATCACTGCTGCAGGAAATGAGTCGATGTGCTGCTATACTCTCGATATCCGGATCCAAACGGTGAAAGCGACTCTCTGAACATCCTGAGTAAGTAAGTATCCCTCAGCACACAGAGCGATAGAGACGGTTCAGTCAGGGAGGAGGCCAAACAGAAACATCTGGAGTCGTCGGCACAGTGGGAAACATGTAATGTGCATTTGGCTTTAAATCTGCCAGCTTCACCGGAGAACTTCTCTTTGTGAGCGACGTTTTAAGCTTCTTATTTAGCCTCATTTGCTTTAACTGAAATACGACTTTAACGGTTATTGATGGATTGTGTCTAAGTGACTGAGGCTGCTTCACAAACCTAAATAATGGCCTACTTTCTCTGCTTCGTATTGTCATAAAATGAATGCTTGGAGGTCTCTGGGCTGTTGGTCACACTAAGCAAACACATCGGAGGATCTGTAGACGTGCGATGAGCATTTATTATCAGAGGAAGTGGCAGTAATCATCATATCTTTTAGAGTTTGTGCTGATTTCATTTTACAGTATGGTCCGGTCGTTTCCTTCCTTCTGTATCTCAGCCGTCACCTGCGAGAAAGTCGTGACACAAACGGACACAGCACATCCTAGTTAATGTCAATAACCACGATCAGAATAGAGTTAAATGCAAAGCAGTTTTCCTTTGAAAAGTATATATACATATAATATATATGCAGGAAATGCAGGAATATGCACAGCAAAGTGCAAACAATCAGTACCGGGTCCCAGATCTCATCGATCACACCTCCTCTGTCTTCACTATGAAATCCTGCAGACATCATAAACATCCACAGCCTCTGTGAAACGTGTAGCGTGTTTAAGCTCTAATAGTGACGCACGTTGTCCTGTTTATTGGCTCTCTCTCAGTGTTGAAGCTTATTTTCTGTGGCTTTCCTCCATCGTGAATATTAACGATAAACAGCTTATCTTTAATAAGACCGTAACTGACTCATGAATTATTTTCATGTGGGACATTCTGCATTAGGGTTAGGTTAGTCTGTGTATGCACAGCTGATATAATGGAGGTTATTTTACTCAACAGCATCACAGAGGCACTTTGTAAAACCTCTTGTGAAATCTACACGAGTTCACATTTATATCTACTGAACAGAATTCCAGCTAAAATAATATTATTGTTACCTCTGCTGGTCTGGAGGAGCTGCAGCAGTTATTTCTGACCAAACGTCCACTGAACATTCACTAGATATTCTCAGAGCTGAACTAACTCTTCTGCAGTGTGGAGTGAGCGCGCGTTCACGTGTAGAGGTGGAGCGAGTACGCAAGAACGCGCGCGCTGTCTGAGTGAAGGCGAGCAGGCAGAGGAGCGGGGACGCCGGCCCCACGCGAGCGCGCATGTGTCCCGACCTGCTATATTTATACGCTTGAAAAGTTACAAACAGTCCCTTTAACAGACTTAATAAACTGATGAAGAAGGCCGGCTCCGTAATCGGCTGCAGACCTGACACTTTTGACGTTGTGGTGGAGACGAGGACACCGTGATGGATCCTCCTGACCAGCCTGTCCACCACCTGCTGGACAGACAACGGAGCTCCTTCTCTAACAAACTGATTTAGGAAATCTGTCCTGCTTAGAGCCGTAACTCTCTACAACACCTCACCTCTTTCTAACCGAGACCTCTCAGCTTCATAGTTTCTGTCTCAGCCGCACCCCGCTCTGTGTTGCTCCTTCAGTAACCTTTCACATGCTGAATCTGCACATCGGTACAGTACACTACCTCATTTCATTTTTATTTAAAACCAAAAAACGGTAACAAGTTTGCACACTTTACTACTTTATATAGTTTCTTATCCCATTTTTATATTTTGTTTAGGGCTGACAATCAATTCAAATATTTAATCACGATTAATCATGATTAATCACACATGTTTTATCTGTTCTAAATGAACCTTAAAGGGAGATTTGTCAAGTATCTAATCCTCTTATCAACATGGGAGTGGACAAATATGCTGCTCTATATAAATGTATGTATATATTAATTATTGTAAATCAATGAACAACACAGATCAATGACAGATATTGATCAGAAACCCTCACAGGTACTGCATTTAGCATAAAACAATCTGCTCCAATCATAACATGGCAAACTGCAGCCCAACAGGCAACAACAGCTGTCAGTGTGTCAGTGTGCTGACTGGACTATGACTTGACCCAAACTGCATGTGATGATCATAAAGTGGGCATGTCTGTAAAGGGGAGACTCGTGGTACCCAGAGAACCCATTTACATTCACTGATCTGGAGGTCAGAGGTCAAGGGACCCCTTTGGACATGAACATGACAGTTCAGAGCGTTATTTAACCTCTTCATGACCAGCTAGTCTGACCTGGCTGGTACCGATGGATTCATCAGGTTTATAGTTTACTGTGATACCAGGAGCTTCAGTCTAGCTTAAATACTGAGTCCGCTACAACCTTAAAAATTGCAAGAAAGTAGTGGCGTTAAGATGAATTTGCGTTAACACGTTATCGCATTAACTTTGACAGCACTAATTTTATATGTGATAATAGTTTTGTATAGTTTTGTGTATTCTAATATATATTTTATATTGTGTATTCTATATATATTTAGTGTTGGTATGTATATTTAATGTTCCTGTGCATTGCCTAAATAACATGCTATTACATAATAATTTCCCAATTTGGGATCAAGAAAGTCCGTCCATCCGTAAATCAACAAGTGTCCTAACTAACTTGAGTTTATATATGGTTATATATTTTATGTAATCATTTTGCTTGGACTATACCACTCAGAAATATTCCTCAAATGTGCTGTTGGCATGTTCCTCATGATGGTTCTTTATAATCTCTTAGTAAACACGTTGATCGTTTTTGACTTTAGGTAGTCGATGTTATTAGAAATGTTACACCACCTCAGGTCCAGTTTTGGTTTTGCAGAGCTGTGAAGAGCTGGTTTGGATTGAAGTGTTCAGACCTGAGTTAACGTCTCACACGTTGGTGTCATGTAAGAACAGAGGCCAGCAGATCTGGGTTTGTGATCTCGGTTGAGTTCAGCAGAAGAGGTGAAAGGAGGACGCTGTGATCAGATGGAAACTAGTCGAGTTCAGACGAAGAGAGAAAGACAAAATCTCGTTGAGACGTTGAAGATGACGAACACGCAGAGATTAGATGATCACAGCTCACTGAGACGGAGAAAAGAAGATGGAGGGATGCAAGGACGAACGTCGAGACGGTGTGAATAGATGAAGAGAGCGAGCGTGAGGAGGAAGGAAGAGAAAGAAAGGTGATGGACTGATGCATTGTGAGGGAGAACGAGGGAGTGATGCACGGTTGAGTGACAGAAAGGGAGGAGGAGAACGTCACAGTGATGCGTACAGCGGAGATGCGGAGGTATCATCATCCTCCTGGCAGCCGGATGGCTGCGGTGCTGGAGCCGCGTTGTGACTTCCTGTTTGTCAGCAGCATACAGGAAGTAAGAGGCCCCTGGAGGATGGTCTGACTGCGTGAAATGAAGCGAGAGGCCGAGCTGCGTGAGGGGAAACGGGCTGATTAGGGTGTGAATTGTGTAATATGCTTGATATTGTTTCATGGCGTTTTACCTGACCTAACCTCTATGATCTTAGTCCTCAAAGATAGAACCGGTTTAAGTTACATCAAGGAACTTTTAACTTGTTATGAAACTGTCTCAGTTTAATCCTGATGCATCTATATGACCTACATACACTCACCGGCCACTTTATTAGGTACACCTTGCTAGTGCCGGGTGGTCTTCATCTGCTTCCAGGTTGGACGTGTTGTGCGTTCAGAGATGGTATTCTGCATCCCTTGGTTGTAACGAGTGGTTATTTGAGTTGCTGTTGCCTTTCTATCATCTCCAACCACTCTGCCCATTCTCCTCTGACCTCTGACATCAACAAGGCATTTCCGTCCACATCCCGCTCACTGGATCTGTTCTCTTGTTGGGACCGTTCTCTGTAAACCCTAGAGATGGTTGTGCATTAAATCCCAGTAGATCAGCAGTTTAATACTCAGACCAGCCCGTCTGGCACCAACAACCATGCCACGTTCAAAGTCACTTCAATCCCCTTTCTTCCCCATTCTGATGCTCGGTTTGAACTTCAGCAAGTCGTCTTCACCACGTCTAGATGACGTAATGCATTGAGTTGCTGCCATGTGATTGGCTGATTAGCTATTTGTGTTAACAAGCAATTGAACAGGTGTGCCTAATAAAGTGGCCGGTGAGTGTAGGTCCACAGGCAAACATTGACGTATTTGAGTCTCTGCAGTAGGATTTGCCCACAACCAAACAAAAAAAGAGTTCTTCTCAGTCTATTTCAATCTACAGTAGCTGTTTAACAATGGCCGTCTGTCATCTCCACTTCTTTAAATACTCAGACACGAGACAGTTTAGTTATGGGAGAACAGTACAATGTCAAAGTAGTTACTGTAGGTAATCTCTGCTGCATATCTTCAAGATAATTTAACTGTATATCATCAGAGGAAAATGACAATCAGACATTTGAGTTGTTATTGTGACTGCTCGTTGCATGAAGGAACTACAAAGAACCGGGTGACCTTTGACCTTTTTGACCTTTAGTTTGTGAATCCCTCACAACCTCAGCAGGAAACTCATGATTGCACAATGTTGCTGGATGACAATGAGCAAATCAAATTCCACCATATGTTTGCCTAAATGCATTGAAAACAATAATGTCAAAATATGTTTAGGATGATTATTTATAGGCAGGAAAATCATGAAATAATCACAAGAGATTGCGGACTAGTGAAAGCCGTACAAAATGCCAGCAGTTAAGCTACATTATATTATGACATAACAGCCAATATCACGATGACAAACTGTTGAATCGATGTATTGTCCAGCTTTATTGCACAAACATGTAAATGATGCATATAGTTTTATCTGATAATACATAATAAATCTGCTTGTCTGTGATCAAACGATCGTCTTATAGTCCAATAAAAGCACATTTCACTGCAGGTAGAGCACATAAAGCATCGTAAAGCATTTTTATTTATTGATGTAAATAGGAGGTTTACTTCCATATGATTGTCTTTCAAAAAAAATGTTTCTCTGACCAACACATGATAATAATAATACATCACACAAAAGATCATTCAAAAGCCGTGCTGGGTGAAGCAAAAAAGAAAACATAATACTGAAACATAACTTAAAATAATACAGTCCTTCAAAACCACTTGATTAAATCAAACGGATACAAACACAGGTCCTTCACGGTGAGGCAACGAAACAGCAAAATAAGAATCAACTTCTAATGTAAACCGATGCTGCTGTAACACCACACGATGTCCTTCAAAACATCTCATTCAGAAACATTAAATGCACGCTCACATTTAACAATCAAATGAAAAAAAGTACCGTTCAGTGGTTCCAGATGTAAAAAATATACATACTGTGAAGGCACATGTGGCTTTGGCAAATCAAACACCCGCGTTTCTCCCCTGATGTTGTGGCAAGAGGTTGTGGCCATTTCTAGTTTGGTTCCGTGTCCGTCTAATGCATCGATGTTGTAATTAAGACACTTTGCTATACTGAATATTGTAGATGTGGCAAATAGAGCAGCTGTATTGCTTCTGTTTTTTTACATTTCCACCAGCAGAGGTGATCCAATCCAGCTGAACAAACACACATAATTTAAGGCACAAAAAGGCTAATTCCCTTAATTCTTTATAAACAGCCTGAAGATACAATCCTGAATAGAAGAAAAGGCACGAGGGAAACACTGGAACAAAAGGAGACAAAGAGCTCATTGCATTATAAGCCCTGAAACGGTAACCCTGGGACTCCCAATGTTGACAATAATATTGCAATGACATGTTGGTTTAGCTTTACCTAATGCTGTCTGTGTAAACAGGCTGGGGAAGTCACACAATGCTACATGCCAAATGCTGGTTTATTTGTCAAGTAAGAGTTTGTAATCGTGTATAAAAGTGTAGCTTGGCTGGTAAAATATAATATCTAGCAAGCAATCTACCAACGGCTGAAAGCAAAGGATGAAACAGTTAGTTAATGGAATAAAAATACTGTTGTTCATAAGTGATCTGTCTCATCGTTCAGCCACAGCGTGGCGGTAAAACACGTTTTGTCCTAAAGATGTTTTTTCCTTTTTATCTGAACACAGTGTACCGGAGTAGAAACAGGTCTTTGGTCTTTGAATGCTTCCATTCGTCTGCTACAGAGGCACATGATGGAAACTCCACATTGTGAGTCTGTCCTTTTTACTTGGTCGACCGTACTTCAGGTCCGTTTTACACGTCGCAGTCCACAGATGAAACCACATGCAGCAGGTAAAAGCACAGAGAGAGAGAGAGAGAGAGAGAGAGAGAGAGAGAGAGAGAGAGAGAGAGAGAGAGAGAGAGAGAGAGAGAGAGGTAGGGAAACAGAGGAAGTAGTTCCAGGGGGTTGTTGTTTGCTGCCACCTCTTCTTCACCTGGGTATAGGAGGAAGAGGGGGAGCTCCTCTCTCCTTTTTACCAGAACCTGGGAAGAAGCAAAGACACAGGAGTTGAATATTTTCTGCAGCTTCCCAAAGGAGATTTCGTTTTCTTCCACCAGGAGGCGCTGTGTCACAGAGCAGCCGGCCTGCAGCTGTTATTCATTTCTCTCTCAGGGTACTATTTCATTTGTTTTGACTGTGTTAAAGGAACACTGTGTAACATTTAGGAGGATCTATCGGCAGAAATCTGAATAAAAAAATAGAAGTAAAAAGATGAAAAAATAAAAAAGTAAAAAAATGAAAAAATAAAAAAGTAAAAAATAAATGAATAAATAATTATATATATATATAAATTATTTATTCATTTATTTTTTATTTTTTTATTTATTTTTTTGTATTCCGATTTCTAGTTTCTAATAGATCCTCCTAAATGTTACACAGTGTTCCTTTAACACAGACAAATATATAATTTAACACAGATATATATATATATATATATATATACAAAAATGATGTGAGCAGTAATTTATGTCGTCATTCGTGAGAGAGGAGACACGTAACCATGGTAACCCGTGCCAACCTCATGAGACCAAAACGATGGATTTGTGAGAATCGTAAAGTCTGGACTAATTTTTAAAAATATATTACGCCGAGCAAATCTTACACTTACACTTCAATTGAAGCGTTATTGATGTTACAGAGCTGTCCGTAAACGTCTGTTGTGAATGCTGTTGTCACTACCGCATTGCATTGTGGGATGTTTACGCCGCCGTAGCGTCTCAGTGTTTGCAAACTGTAATATTTCACTGGAAATAGAATGCAATTCAGGTACTATTGGTGTAAGAGCCGTATCTTAAGAAGCATGGAAGAATATAAAGAATAATAAAGAAGAATATACTTTGAAGAATGTAAAACATTATTGTTCACAATATTTGTTTTGTTATTAATTTGTATAAGTAGCACTTCTGTAGACATATAAGACATATATAGTTAGTCAGTCTCGTTAAATACGTGTTTTGAACTTTCCTACTTCAGTAAATGGTTAAAGCTGACGTTGGAGACGTGTTTAATCTGAGTCCAGCTCTTTGCTTCTTCTTGTGGACATACTCAGTGTAGATTTTTGATCAGACGACGCTGCAGTTAGTCTCACATACTGTTTTAGCGTGCTAAATAGCATGTTAGTGTGGAGTTTCAGACACAACGACCGGCTCCAGTTAGGGCCAACGTAGTTCTCCTGCATGCTCGGCACACGGGAGAAGTTTCAGCTGTTTGCAATCTGCAACTTCACCGCTAGATGCCGCCAAATCCTACTTACTACACCTTTAACTAATCTAAACCTGCATATCAAGATCACGTAATGATCAAACTGTGTAACTTCAGGTGTAATGATTTTTACGTTCAAAGTGAATTCATGGTGAATTTTACTGACTGAGAAAATACAGTTTGGTTGTTGGTTTTATTGGAAACTTCAGAAAGACTGGACTCTTTTTTCTTGTGTTGTTTGTGTGTATGTGTGTGTGTGTATGTGTGTGTGTGTGTGTGTGTGTGTGCGTGCGTGCGTGCGTGCGTGCGTGCGTGCGTGCATGTCGTACTGACCTCTGCCGTCAGTCTTGCCGATCTTGCTGGGGTAGGTCTTCTGGAAGTTCACGTAGGGCTCCGGTGGAGGAAAGTCCGACACTGGATGGAAGTTGAACCGACTCTCCCACTCGTCTGTTAATAGAGAGAGACACGGAGGTCACAGATCTGTCTGTCTCCATCATACTGACAAAACCCTCATGATACAAGCACTAGTAGGCACGTCCACGCACGTCCATGTAGTGCACTAACAGACTACAGTCTTTAGTTTAACAGAACATGAATAGAGGGCGGTGGGTTTGTCGCTTTTATAAAAGCGTTTAATTTGATATCAGTTCCGAGTTTATAAGACTGAAAGGCGTTACCTCCTTCCTTTCCTGTATCTATGAAGGAAACATGTCTTGTGTAATAAAATAAACCTTCACATAATTTCAAGATAAAAAAATAAATGTGTGAAATAATTGATCAAGCTTTCGTTGGGAGTGACGAGGACGGACGGGATGAGGAATGAGTTTATGAGAGGGACAGCTCAGGTTAGATGGTTTGGAGACAGACGCAAGAGAGGCGAGATTGAGACGGTTTGGACATGCAAAGGACAGACGCTGGGTACATCGGGAGAAGGATGATGACGGAGCTGCCAGGCAAGAGGCAAAGAGGAAGGCCAAAGAAGAGGTTTATAGATGAGGGAGGACATGTAGGTGGTTGGTGAGACGGACAGGAAGAGATGGAAACAGATGATCAGCTGACCCCGAACGGGAGCAGCCGAAATAATAATAAGAATTTATCAAGCTATATTTTATTCCAAAATACGTTTTTATAAAATTCATTCTGTTCCAACTTGTTCTACTGAATATCCAGATTTCAGTCAGTAATGTAAAGGTTTGATATCCAGCACTACAAAAGAGTCTTTATGTCTAAAACCGGTTTAAAAGTAGTCACAGAATATTGTGACTTCAGGAAATATGATTCAAATCTGTCACAGATTTTTCTAGAGCAGGACTTTTAAGACCCCTCGTCACTTCTTTTATCCAGATCAAACGTCCTCGCTCGGTTCAGCGGGATAAAAACAACAGAGACGGGAGGTCAGAGGGTTTCTCTGCCGTCGCTGAACACACACTGGAACTCATGTGGTAAAAACAACACGGAGGGCGACGGATTCCTCTTGTGAAGACCGGGAGAGAGCGGTCTTTGAAGAAGACAGTCAGTGAAGTGCCAACGGGCCGGACATTTATATTTCCTATCTGCAAAGCTAAGAATTAAAATGTGAAAACACCTTTTTAATTTGTTTTAATTCAGTTTGACTCCCCTAAATTCGCTCTGCTGAAACAGCCTGCATTAAAACCTTTTTAACAAAATGAGTATGTCTGTGCCTAATAACACACAACTAAGGAATGGGCTAACCCAGGGGTCAGAGGTCAGCAGCCTTTACTATCAAAAGGAGACATTTTAGGCAAAAAAATAAATAAAAAAATCTGTCTGGAGCCGCAAAACATTTGACCGTTGTGATGAAGGTAACTCAGTTTATAGTCTGAGTATGTAGTATATCAGTCTAATGCAGTGAGGGCCAAAGAGACAATGTACTACGGAGTATTAGGACCACATTGAGGGAAAACACATCTGAGATTTACACAATAAAGTCAGAATATAATGAGAATAAAGTCATAACTTTACAAGAAAAAAAGAAAATAACACTTAAAATTAATACTTACCAGTCTTACTGCTACTACTCTCATAATACTATGATTTCTTTCTCTTAAACCTTTGACTTTATTATCGGAATATTACAAATTTTTTTTCCTTGTATACCTATGACCTATGTTTAAAGATCCACTGGAGAGGAGCTGAAGAGACGCATGTGTCTCCGGAGCTGCAGGTTGCTGACCGCTGGGCTAAGCCTGCTAATAAAATATGATGATCTTCTGATAATCAAACAATGTAAACGCCTATAAACAAAATTAAACTGTTTATAACAGTCTGTAACATCAATAACGTGAGTGATAACGTTGATGAACGGGAATAAACTCTCTTACTGGTAGAAATTTATTTTACGGGCCGGATTTGGGGTTTTAAAGGGTTGGATTTGGGGTTTTAAAGGGTTGGATTTGGGGTTTTAAAGGGTTGGATTTGGGGTTTTAAAGGGTTGGATTTGGGGTTTTTAAAGGGTTGGATTTGGGGTTTTAAAGGGCTGGATTTGGGATTTTTAAAGGGCCAGATTTGGGTTTTTAAAGGGCTGGATTTGGGGTTTTAAAGGGCTGGATTTGGGGTTTTTAAAGGGTTGGATTTGGCACACGGGCAGCCAGTTGAATAGGCCTGGCATAGAGTTTATTATCTGCCCGCAAAGTTACCACTGGCACACATGAATTTATATATTAGACCCCTGTTTTGTTAAATAAAATATACTTTATATGTACTTTTGCTCCATTCTCCTCCTTGTTGCTTTCCGCTCTACTGGTGAAATACAGCACACAGGACTTACTCACCCTGCACCTGGTTGTGGTGGGAGTTTTGGAAGCCGTTACCCATGGGTGGAGGTGGAGGAGGAGGCGCTCCTCCGATGCCCGGCCTGTCCGGAGGGAGGGGAGGTCTACCGCCGGGTCCGCCGCGAGGGGGCTCCGGGCCTGGCCGACCAATAGGAGAAGGAGCCGGTGATGGCCTCACACTGCCTGCGCCCATGCTACGCCCGGAGGGAGGAGGGGGAGGAAGAGGCCCTTTGGGGGGTAGAAATAGAAATCGACATGTCAGTAACATGTTACTGTGTCTGTATGATGCAGTAGTAACCTTTAATCAATATAATAACAAATAATTAATAATTAATCAATGAAGGCTGCTCACCGGCGCGTGAGGAGGACGGGTTCCTTCCGAGAGATGGAGGCCTCTCGTTGGGTGGAGGAGGGAGAGGTCCGGTCCGACCGTGCGGCGGCGCTGGACCATGGCTGGCAAAGACAAACAGAATTTTATACTATATAATATTTGTGGTTAAAAAAAGAAGAAATAAACAAGCAGGTAACCTCTTCTACTCCACCCCTCTTTACCATGGACCTGTTTTAGTCTGTCTTAGGGGGGTCCAGGCGGTGTTGGGGTCTTTAGGTGGTACAGGGGCTCTTTAGGGGGAGATAGCAGGTCAGCAGTAGATGTCACATAGAAGTGGTGAACATCATCTGAAGCTGAGAACCTGAAGATTAATCTGAGATGCTGCTCAGCACTGTGTGTCAAGATCTTCTAGTCATAAATCACATTTATTTATTTAGTCACCCATTCAAATGTTGAAAGTTTAGATTTTCGGGTTGATACCATTTGTTACACAGATTTGGTGCCACTGTAGAATTTATAAAAATGATCAATAATCCCTCCAAAATAGCACATTAAGACACCAAGACCTTCAGGAATACCAGAGAAAAATCCATGCTGTGATTTGGGATCAAAAACTTTTGACATTTGGAGATTTTCGGCAATTAGATGGCGAGCACTTGTGTTGTGTAAACTGCTCAGAAACCTCCTTATTATCAATCTACATAGGAAAACCATCCATCCTCTGAATGGGCTCAGCTTGAGTCTCAGCTTTCCAGGCAATTTATATAATTCTAAGACTGTTTAGACACATTTATACTGCATGCAAAAAAACCTGCATGAGTCTTCTGCAGCCTCTGAAAGACAGTAAAGGCGGCGGAGGATGCCGTCGTCAGTGAGGAGCAGAGGAGGTGAAGCAGATCTCACTACAGAAGGTGCCAATCATTGTACCTTTGCTTCTGAAACATCATTACAAACTGTGTCTGTGTCTGTTTTAAACTGAATATACAGAGTGAAACTCTACAACGGACGGCTCCCTCGTGTTAATGTGAAGCCAGATGGAGCTAAAAAAAACTTTATTTTACTTGTGTCCAAACAACTTGAGATTTTAAAACGAGGGAAGCTCCAAGAAGAAGTTTGCCTGATGTGTGATCATCACAGAATAGATATTGAATAAATGCAAACTTTATAGATTTGGCTATCAAGAACATCCAGCGTCTGATGCCTGACAGGAAATGCAGTGTACACGCCTTTAACATCCATTAACACCAGGGCTGTCAAAGTTAATGCCACAATAACGCTAATTCAATTTAACGCCATTCATTTCTGTAACACGTTAAGGCAATCGATATTTCGGAGACTGTAGAGGGCTCAGTTTGAAGATCCTGGTATCATATGAAACTATAAAACCTGATGAATCCATCGGTACCAGCCGTGTCATACTAGCACGTCTTGAAGGAGGCTAAATAACGATCCAATTTTGGCGAGGAAAAACTGTCATGGCCAAAAATGTGTGATTAATCGCGATTAAATATTTGAATGGATTGACAGCCTTAATTAACACCTAACAAATATGCATTAATATCAGAAATGGTACCTGTTGAGTGACAGGTTCCTTTGGGGCAGACGAGGGGTGCTGTGGTCGTCCCCGCCAGCCGGGGAGGGTGGGAGAGGAGGGGGGCCCGGTCGGCCCGGCGGGAGAGGGGGCACGCCCCCACCAACTGAGGGACGAGAGGAAGAGGAGGGAGAGGGAGAGGAGGAAGGCTTGGAGTTGACAGAGGGAGGAGGAGGGGGCACGTCGCGGGGCATAGATGGCCGATGACCTCCCACAGGAGCCGGTGGCGGCGGGGGGCGGTCGTCAGGAAGCGGCGGCCTCCCTCCCGGAGCCGGCGGGAAGGAAGGTCGGCTGCTGTTTGGGGGCGGAGGAGGAGGTGCGGAGAATCCTGGTCTCGACCCAGCCGGGGAGCCTCCCGGTGGGGGAGGGAGAGGTCCGTGCCTCCCCGGTGGAACGCCGGGAGGTGGAGGTCCACCAGAGGCCGGGCTGGGTCTGGGTCCTGCGGGGAGTGACGGCGGATGCGGGCCCCCGCGACCAGACTGGAAGCCCTGGTTTGGTCGAGGTGTGTTGGGTACGGGAGGAGGAGGCCCTCCTGGAGTGTCTTGTCTGGATGAGAGATTCGGCCGGCCTTTGGGAAGATCGGGGACGTTGCTACGGAAACCGGCGGAGGCTCCCGGGAGTTTAGGCGGGCCGGTGGAGCCTCCGCCGAAGGGGGTGGGCCCACAAGAGCGGCCTCCTGGGGGGAGCACGGGTCCTCGGCTGGGTCCTGAGTCTGGAGCACAGAAATAATAAAATGTTAGTACATCATCATCATTATTCTCCATCTTCATCTAAACCTGCTCCTCTAGAAACCGGAGCATCTGGTGGAAACCACGCCGACACGGGAGAACATACAAACTCTAATTTATAAAATAAATCGATTTCTTTTACCGTTTTTACCGCTGTTTCCTGCAGACCTCAGCTTTGGCATCCCTCCCGCAAACAGGCCTCCTAAACCAGCAGAAGCCCCGCCACCGAAACCGCCTCCACCACCGCCTCCTCCACCTCCGCCTCCACCTCCTCCGCCACCACCTCCTCCACCTCCTCCTCCTCCTCCGCCTTTAGGTTCTAGAAGGATAAACAAAAAAGGATTAAATGAATTGTTAATTTTTCTCCATATAATACATATTCTTACTGCACATTCGTATGAAGATGTGATGTGAGTCTCACTAATCCTTCATCCATCTCTCCATGAGGTCTTTTCCTGGTTGATTATTATAATTCTTTTGAGAACAGTGAGGTGTTGTCTGTGCATTGAGTCGTTCTGTGTCGTAGTGACTTGCTGTTGTTTTTAGGGCTGTCAAAGTTAACGCGATAATAACGTGATCAAAATCTGTTTTAACGCCACTAATTTCTTTAATGCATTAACGCAACTTTGGTTGCAGCGGCTCAGGTTTAAAGCTGGAGTGAAGATACTGGTGTCATATTAAACTATAGAACCTGATGAATCCATCGGTACCAACCAGGTCAGACCAGCTGGTCATGAAGGAGGTTAAATAACGCTCTAAAGTTACGCTACATGTTGGAGAGGAAAAACTGTCACAGACATTTTCAAAGGGCTCCCTATACCGTGTTATGATCTGAGCATATTGTTTTATGCTAAATGCAGAACCTGTGAGGGTTTCTGGACAATATCTGTCATTGTTTTGTGTTGTTAATTGATTTACAATAATCAATATATACATACATTTACATAAAGCAGCATATTTGTCCACTCCCATGTTGATTAGAGGATTAAATACTTGACTAATCTCCCTTTAAGGTTCATTTAGAACAGATACAAAAATGTGTGATTAATTTGTGATTAAATATTTTAATCGATTGACAGCCCTAGTAGTTTTATTAAGTTAATGGGACCAACCCGACTATAAACTACCTTTCCTCTCTGTGGAGACAGCAAAGTAAAGATAAAGTAAAGATAAAGTAAAGTAAAGATAAAGTAAAGATAAAGTAAAGTAAAGTAAAGTAAAGTAAAGTAAAGTAAAGTAAAGTAAAGTAAAGTAAAGTAAAGTAAAGTAAAGACGGACATAAGGGTGCTGTTAAAGAGTCCTGACTCACTGTCCAGTGACGGTCCACTGCGGTCGTTGGTAACAGTTTTCTTTAATCGGGAGCCTTTGCAGATCTCACCCAGCAGAGCGTTTCTTCCATGCTGCTCTGAGCGGTTCAGATTCGGCTTCTCTGTGTTGGCCTGAAACATAAACACACATAAACACACATAAACACACATATACACACATAAACACACGTATACACTCATATACACTCATATACACTCATATACACTCATATACACACGTATGCACACATATCAACACACATATACACATATCGACACACATATACACATATCAACACACATATACACACATATACGCACAAACACACGTATACACACGTATACACACATATACACACATATACACACAAACACACGTATACACACGTATACACACATATACACACATATACACACAAACACACGTATACACACATATACACACATATACACACGTATACACACATAAACACACGTATACACACATATACACATATCAACACACATATCCACACATATACACACATATACACACGTATACACACATACACACATATCAACACACGTATACACACGTATATACACGTATACACACATATACACATATCAACACACGTATACACACATATCAACACACGTATACACACGTATACACACGTATACACACATATACACATATCAACACA
This sequence comes from Sebastiscus tertius, assembly GCA_916701665.1. Classification (NCBI taxonomy): domain Eukaryota; kingdom Metazoa; phylum Chordata; class Actinopteri; order Perciformes; family Sebastidae; genus Sebastiscus; species Sebastiscus tertius. Next base: position 23,486 of record CAKAOH010039948.1, read on the forward strand.
CGTATACACACATCAACACACGTATACACACGTATACCGGGTCACTGAGACAGACGAGACTAAAGACACTCCGACCAAACAGGAGAAGACGTGTTATGACGTGATTTATCCACGAGATGTCTCTGCGGAGCAGAGGTCAAGAGGACAGACAGGATGATGACTTACAGAAGCGAAGGTGGGAGGAGGGGGAGGTGGGGGAGGAGGAGGCGCCGGCATCTTCCTCTCGCTCCACTTTACTCGGTCTGCACTGGACGCTGCACCCTGGAGGACACATCACACACACACACACACACACTCAATAACAGAGACCAGTCTGAGGTCCTGGAGACGGTTCCAGGGCGTCCCCCGTAAACCAAACAGATTCTCAGAGTCCTCCAGAGACAAGCAGAGGTTCTCATGCTGTTTAGTGTGCAGCTTATCTTTAGTTAATAGCAGCTGCATTTCCTCTCATGGCTACGAGATGCATCTCCTTGTGTTGAAGTGACGGGATAAAAGCATCCACAGGAAGCAGCGGTCAGTAGTTAATTTCACTTCCTTAAATGTGTCTCTGTGTCACGTTTCAGAATTGTTTTGCTTGATTGACGGGGATCTCAGCCTGTTGGTACGAGTCCACCGGCTCCGTCCCCTCCACGGTTCCCAGGCATTGTCTATATAAGCAGCCATGCAATGCATTCTGGTAGCGTGGCAGCGGGATTCGAGAGACGGGGCGTCGCGTTGGCCGCTCCTCATTTGCATTAAGTTGAGGTCTCGGCTAATATAAAAGATAGATTTATCAACTTTGTGGCTTATTTCTACATGAAATGTCTCCAGAAACACATTTGGGTGATCTACTTTCATGAAATAAGGGAAGAAAGTTTCCAAACGAGCCTGACGAGGGAAGGCGTTCGTCCAATCAGATGTCTAGAGTCTAATGGCAGCCAATCAAGCGTCCAATTCTGAGAAGCGAGGTGATAGAAAAACACCCCTTTGGACACATAGCAATTCAGACTCCACCATGGTGGTTGCTGCTAGCTCATCACACACCAGCTCCACACAGGTTTTATCCTGTTCAACAAATGCAGTATGCCAATAACACCAGGATGTCCTACTACATCCGGTCACCTTTTGCAGTAAGCATGCTTTTCAGTATGTGCTTGTGATTGCAGTACTGTTTGTACTAGAGCTGCACAATTAATCTGGAATATTATCCAAATCGTGATACGGTCTACGTAATATTTGTTCAAGACAAAATGTGTGTCAAAATACCATTTTAAGTTTAATATAGTCGTGCTGCAGAGATGTCCTGACCTTCACATCATATTCTACAGACTTAAAGGGACTGTTTGTAACTTTCAGAAATGCTTGTTAACAGCGACACCTGTGGCCGTGAAATCAACGAAAGTCAGCGGCGGGCTCGCGCTTGCTCGCTCTAAATATACCTGAAGGAGCATCGCTCAACACAGTGAGGCGACACACGTCAGCTAAAAGCACAATATCACTCTAGAGTTCAGCTGCTTGGCAGTAATGTTAGCTGACCAGACCAAGGTCTCTCCATGAACATGATTTAGATCTGATCCTAGTGTTGGCTTTTCTTGCCTCAGCGCAGGCTGATGCAGCGGGGCTCTGCAGAGCAACTTGTCGTCTCCGCCCGCAGCCGGAGAGAGCAGGGGAGACACCGGCACCCGGTCAGTAACGAGACGACAACATTACTCTGTGGAGCCCCGTCACTTCACAAGACACGGGAAACCTCTGTTGGTCTGGAGGAGCTGCAGCAGTTATTTCTGACCAAACGTCCACTGAACATTCACTAGATATTCTCAGAGCTACACTAACTCTGCTGCAGGGTGGAGTGAGCGCACGTTCACATCTAGAGGTGGAGCGAGCTGAGCGAGAACGTGCGCGCTGTCTGAGTGAAGGCAAGCAGGCAGAGGAGACGAGGCAGCGGCCACACGCGAGTGCGCATGTGTCCCGACCCGGTACATTTCTACGCTTAGAAAGTTACAAACAGTCCCTTTAAGAAAACATCTTTGTTTGGTATAGATCCCTGCAAAAAAAATTGAATAACCGATCGAGAATAACGTTCATCAATCACATCGCAATCGAGATATCAGTCAAACTAATCTTTAATAATTTTTGTCAGCGTTCAGTATAATAAACAGTATGTCATTTGGAACGCAGCCAGTCGACCTGAGAAGGCAAGTTATAGGGAGAAGAAAGGAAAGGGGAGGAGAAAGAGGAGTCTCTTTCCTTTTGACATAGTGGCTTGATTTTGAGGTTCTGAAATTAATTATTTTTATGCATAAAACGGTGGTCGTTGATAAAACAGGTAATAAATAGAGTATAAGTAAGTATTCAATCATTTTTCATTGAGAAATTTCAGGGATTTGAAACAAAGTCTTGCAGATACTGTATGGTGTACTGTATCTAAATGTGTCAAATCTGTAATGAACAACAGGTAATTCCTCCAATCAGTTCACAGGAAATAACAGACTAGTAAGTAATAAATGTTTTATTTAACAGGAACTTGAGTGTTTGGTTCCCTAAAACATGTAGTAGATCTGGAGTTTAGTTTAACAAGGACCGATACTCTTTACTTACAAACTATCATACAATGCACCGGTGTAATGTGCAGAGCAGGAGAGATGCTCGGCTACCTTTCGGTCTTAAAGCCGGGCTGGGAATTGGTGCTTTTCTTATCATTTTTTAAAGCTGCACTCCACGAGATGCTTCTACAAAAATACTCTGGACTAACTCAAATAACGTAGAATGAAGAGCCACGACAGAGCAGGATGTCTCCTCCTACATGTGATGCTGAACTTGTACTTTCTCATTATTAGTTTGTGTGCCACTGTCATGAAACTAACGGTGACAAAGAGCACTAATTGTTGGCACAATATCAGCTTTAACCAGCTGACACAACCCAGACTTCAGACGAGCTTAGAGAGTACCTGAGACACATCGCTGTCACAGCAGCTTTCTGATCTGACTGATTCTGCGTGGAACCGAGCAGATGCAAGAGCATCAAGAGTATAAATCTAAGTCCTTACTGAATTATTCATCTTCTGATTTTATGAATGTCATTATTATTTGTTACAATATGGGATTTTTAAACTGGAGATCGCAACACAAGTCGAGCAACAAATCAACTTGCAATACAGAAAAAGGTTGTGGAGTCGACCGGCACTGCAGGCAGTAAATACAACCAGACTATCTGCATGCAAAAAACACTGATTAGAAATACTAAAAACACAACCTGCATTTAAAAGACCTACAAGATGAAGTTAAACAGTCTGCTAAACCACATTACCAACATGAGAAGAGTCACTTCCCCATCTAAACTGCATGGTCGGATACACTCAACAACACACCGATAACTCAGAATAGATGTTTAGGACTTTTCTATCATCCGTTTTATAAAAGGGTTGAGATCGGAAGCTTTGAAGGTGTCAAAGAAACACACAAACACGGTGCAATAGTGACTGTAACTGGCATAGATGCATCATAGAAACAATGTCGTGCTCACTGACATCTGTGATAAACCGAACCTGATAGATGAACCTGTCAAACCTATTTCTCTCTCACCTGCAGCTACCGGCCCGTTGGATCAGTTCTACAGCATTCATCTAAAGTTACTATGAGCAACTTTTATTTTCTGTTGATTTTGGCGATCCCTGTGAACAAAAGCGGTTGTGTTTCCGAGCATAAATCGCTTTATCTGATTTCACCGGGAATCGGACACCGATGACAGTCACATGCATGAAGAATAACTATATAGAAATATCTAAAACTCTTCTCGCTGATGATTTTGTTTACATACACTCACCGGCCACTTTATTAGGCACACCTGTTCAATTGCTTGTTAACACAAATAGCTAATCAGCCAATCACATGGCAGCAACTCAATGCATTACGTCATCTAGACGTGGTGAAGACGACTCGCTGAAGTTCAA